>VZRV01001174.1:165956-188514 GCA_013398115.1 Falcunculus frontatus | reverse complement strand
CGTGTCCCCGCGGGGCCGGTCCGAGTGTCCATCGTGTCCCCGCGGGGCCGGTCCGAGTGTCCATCGTGTCCCCGCGGGGCCGGTCCGAGTGTCCATCGTGTCCCCGCGGGGCCGGTCCGAGTGTCCCGTGTATCCAGCGTGTCCCTACGGGGCCGGTCCGAGTGTCCATCGTGTCCCCGCGGGGCCGTGGCCATTGTTCGGCCCCCGGAGCCGCCTCCCCCAGCGCCGCCCCGGCCGCGGCCCCGCCGGGGGTTACACAACGCTGGAACGCGGCCCCGCGGCTCCCCCGGTGTCCGGCGGGGCTGGCCCGGGCTCCTCTCGCTCTGTCAGCGCTCACAGCCCTGCTGGGAAGGCGCCCGAGGTAACAGGGCAAAAATCAGTTTCTTAATCTTCGCGGAGTTTTCTCTACGTGCGGCTCCGAGAAGTGGTTATGGCTTGGCGGTGCCTGCAGAGAAAAGGCATCACTGAGCTAACTCGGCTTGGCAGCGGGGCTGCTTTTGCTGTAGCCGTACACACTGACCGCGAAAAGCTGCTTTTTAAATTTTTTTTTATTTTTTCTGATTCAGCAGGAACGTTTTCCATGTTCTTTTGGAAAATAGAACTTGTTGGAGTTGTCAGGAAAGAAACAATGAGGAGCATGCACAGGCCAAGGAGATTTCTGTTCACACTGCTCAGGGAAAGGCCAGGCCAGAACACAGCTGAATCTCACTTTGGAAATTACAGTCTTTTCTATCCCTAAACCAGCATGGCCACATTTCTTCCCTTCAGGAAGTGGAGGGGCTCCCTCCACTGTTGTACTCTTAATATCTTTGTTTCTCCTTTTTCCCTTCTTTTTCTTTCCTGCACAAATATGTATATATTCATTTGAATAAAGCTCTTTTACAGAAGATTGAGCTGAATAATGCAGAGTTGGGGTTCAGTGGAGTTGAATTCCCAACTTCTTTCTTATCCCATGCTTTCTTTGTTAGAGCAAGAAAACTCGTTTAAAAGAAAAAAAAAAAAGAAAAAACAACTTTCAGGATCCTGTAACTTTTTCACTGCTCTCTGCAGTAATTAGTGTTTCCTTTGGAAGCAATTGATAACTTCTGGTGGAGACCATGGACTTTTATGCAAAGCTTTATTTACATAATACATCTTTCTAAGTGTTTTGTTGACTAAGTTTTGTTGATCTGTAGTTTTGGCTCATTAGTTCAATTCATTGTAATTATGCCTAATATTTATGCAAGTTTCTTTCCAGGCCCTTTTTTTCCCCACCCTCTTCTCCAGTAATTGTTATTTAACCAGATCTCAGCTTTAATGGTTCAAAAGCAAAAGGACAGCTTAAGGAATACACTCTACTGGAGCAGTTTTTGTTTAGGTTAAACATCTGTTGCTATTTTCCTTATTCTGGAAGTTAACATTTTTAACACTAAAATAAACACACACAAAACGAAGAAAAGAAAAGCAAAACTTCGGTGGTGTTTATAGTGAGGTGTTTATATCCCAATGGTTTGAAAAGTATAAACACTGGCAACATCTGCTCTGAACTCAAAGGGTGTTTTGGAGATGCCTACAGATCTTCCAGGCCTCTGCCACAGTATTTATTTTATAAGTGAGTTGTGTCAGCAGTGATGGATCTTGTCTTTCCAGGGACACTGTTGCACTAGTAACTACATTGACAACAAAATGTCCTTTCAAACTCAATCGATTACAATTTATCAAAGGCCACACTTGAACTACTTATAAATTGATACCTTCCTGAAAAGTACTTTTGAAGTTGTAGGATAAGATACAAATACCTTGTGCGATGGGAAAACAGGGTTTGAAACTTCAGAGGAAAGAATGATGGGCCTGTAGGCCACAGGAAATAGATGGGTTCCTTAATCCTTTAGATTCTCTCCTGAAACATTTGTTTTTGTTTTCTGAGATGCTTGGTATGCTGGTGAGATGTGTCAGTAGTGTTTTATGAAGTTTATTGGTGGTTTTACTCTTTCACCTCTGGCACTGGAGCTATTGGATTTGCAGCCTGTGGCTCAGAGATGTGTTGGTACCTAAGAAACAGGAAAAGTTCCTCCACCCCGTGCATTTGGCAACCCTTTAGTTGAACATGGAGCAGAGGAGTGTGATTTGCATCCCGAGAGGAGTCCTGCTTTTTCTTGCCCAGCAAGAGTCACCGATAGCAATTTGTTATCTGTGAGCTCCAGGCTGCTGAGTTCATGCCAGCCCTGGAAAGTGTTCCCTGGCTGGGAGGGGCTGGAACCTCCCAAGAACCTCATCTCCTCCTGTTCCTAAATCGTGCCATTCATGATCACACTCCAGCCATGGAGATTCCAGCATGGAAACAGTGTCCAGGTGCTGTTTGGGTCATTAAACACATTTCTGATTTTGCCTTTCTCTCTGGGGGAAGAGAGCAAGTGCTGATAACATAGAGGGATTTGCCTTGTGGGCAGCCAAGTGTCCTTCTGCTGGGAATGGGAGATCTGGAATTCTCCCAGTAGCTGTTCAGAAGGGAGGCTGTGCAGCAGATTTCACTCTGCAGGTGGAACCTGACCTGAGCTTGGCTGTTTTCTCAAATGTGGGATGATTTCTTTCATTTTTTGTTGTGAGGTTGGTGTAACACTGGCACAGGTTCTCCAGAGAGGCTGTGGAGTCTCCACCTTTGGAGATACTCAAATCCCACCTGGAGCCCTGAGCATCCCACCCTGGTTGAGGCTGGTTTTGAGCTGGAGGTTTCTAGATGATCTCTAGAGAGGTGCCTTTGTAGCCTCTTGGAAATTTCTGCACACTCATGTAATTAAAACAGCAAGGAAAAGGTTTATAACCAGAGATGGGGGTAAAGAGTTTCTGAAAGGGGGGTCCATAACTTTGAAGCCCAGAATAAAGCCATTTTCTTTCCTGGAGGTTGTTTGTTTTACATTGATAATTTGTATCCTTTTGAGGGTTTTCTTAATCTTATTACTAGTTTTGAGCCCCCATGATGCCTCATGATAAACTCAAATCCAACTGATGCTTTTGGAGGAAAATCTGAATTTCAATGAGTTGGTGTTTTTTTTTAACAAGTTGCGTAAAGAAGACATTTGAGTTTTGTCTCCTTCCCCAGTGAAAGAAAATGTTTAAATCATTCAAATGGGATTGTTTAGTCCTCACCAATGGAAAATCAGTTATATTAGTGATGGTCAACCATTTCAAGCAATATATTGTAATATATCTGGTGCAATAGGAAAGAAAAGAAGAAATCATTGGAGAATTGTTGCCTTGGCATCTGGATGCTCATCTTTATGTGAATACATCTGATATTCTTCTACTCAACATTGCAGCCAGTGATCAGCAATGGCCAGTTTAATGAGGAGTGCTTTCAGATCGTTGTTTTCTTCCTAATGAGCTCAGGGACATCAGAAAGCTCCTGGGAGCCCTCTCTGGGGTGCAGAGGCCAGGGAGCAGCACCATTCTGAGGCAGGCTGGCATTCCCAGTGCTCCCTATCGAATGCCAGGCACTTGATCCGGGCAGGTGTTCAGGGCTGGAACATCTGCACCTTGTTTTGTGGTGGAAACTCATTTAACTGCAGCTCGAGATTCTTTCTCAGCCCGGTGTGTGAGATAATGGAGTGCTCAGAGTTAAACAAAACAGAGCACAGGTGATCCTGCTCTTTGACTCCAGGGCTGTCCAGAGAGTTTTGGCTCCTGGTTTCCCACGGAATATGCATGAGGAGGTGCAGTCTCCAGGCAGATTTGTTTCGTTCTGTTGTTTATCCGAGGGAGTGTACAGATGGTGGTGTGTTGGAAGGCAGATTTCTGCCTTCCTTCCTCTCTCTCCCAGTTTCAGATGCTCTGGGTTATTGCTGCATTCTCAGGGCTGGAACTGCTGTGCTGGGAGAGGTATAAAGACATGCAATAAGATGCTAAGAAATCCCCCAGGCATGTTACGAGACTTGGAGCACTCAAAATAGTTATGCACAGTTCTCTGGACGGTCCAGAAGACTGGGATTTTATATATTTTTTTTTTTTTTTAATGAAGAAAATTGGATCCAGATTTCTAGAAAAAACACCCCTTTTTGGTTTCAGGACAGCTTTCATTAGTTAGTGGCATATTACATAATTATTTCACTGTCTTCCTGTAAGGCTGGAGTGTTCCTTGGCTTGCAGAGCTGGGTGTCCTCTCAGGGCACTGCAAAGCATCCTGAATATGTGGCTGTCTTCCCCAAAAGGCCACTTCAGATGTTTGCTATCAGAGGCACAGATTCTGCTAACTTCATTTGCTTTTTCATGAAAAGCAACGTGTTTTCTTAAGTTCTAAAGAAGAGTTTCCATCAGCTCTCTCTGCTGACCTTGCATTTTTCTCTGCGTTTGTAGCATCAGTTTCTCCTATTAACTCCAAAGTTTGGGTTGGTTTCTAAATATATAGAACGACTTTAGCACTGTTCTTCTGCTAAGAATGGGATAAGAATCTCCTTCACGGCGAATTAAGTGTTCTTATTTGTAATGCAGTGTAAAATTTCTGTTCAAAGCCATGTAAATTAAGATGCACCTACAGAATGTTCCCCATTTATAGAACATTCTGTGGGTTTTGCTTTTTCAATCTCTTTCATCTTCAGGAAAAAAACAAAGAGCCCCAGGTTCACAGTTGGGCTTTTCTTACTCATTTCCTCCTAGCATGAACTTGGGAATATCCTCCTCAGTACTGACATCAAAATTCAGTTTATTTTCCTCGTTCATCAAAGGCAGGATAGATTTAGGTCATTCTTAACCTTTTTTTTTTTTTTTTTCCCCCTGGAGTTCTGTTGTTCTCGCCCTGGATGCTAGTTCAGCATTTGTACTGAGAACTCAAACAAGGAAATTAAAAACCCAAATATAATAGAGTGTTATCCCACAGCTTTCAGTAGATAAGATAGGCAGCATATTTTTTTTCCTGAGATAAAAGGTAGTGAGGTTTGTAGCAGTAAGTTGAATTCTGTGTTAATGAGCAATTTGCTTAAAGGCTGTAACTTGTTACTCACAAGTCAAATTTGTTACAGTGCCAGGTCTCTTTGGATATAAATCCAGGGATTTTAGGAGACATTGAAAAAGCTTAAATTGCTCCAGAGTTTGAACAATGCACTGTATTGTATGGAGAGCTGTTAGAGAAAAAATAAAGCTTAAACAACAGTCTTCATTGTGTGGCATCTAAAATTATGAATGAAAAAGTTCATCCATATGTATTGGCTTTGCCTTTTTAAAATATCTGCTTTGCATGAAAATAGTTGTCTATTAATTTCTTCTCGAGGTTTAATACAGATGGGCCTTTATGTTTGATTTTGGCTGAATAGACTACAGAGTTTGAACATGCTGCATGCAGACAGAGTGCCAAGCAATTTAGCAAAGTTGTTTACACTAACAATAATCCAGCAGGACAGAGCCTATAATTTCTCACTGATAATAGTGTGAGGTAGTGGTGAACACAAGTTCCTGGAGGAGTGTTTACAAAAATGGCTTTATACTTCCTCGGTGTTAAAGAACCGTGAGGGTTTTGGGGTTGAATTCCTTCTTTAAAAGGCAGCCAGTTTTTCCTGCAGCCTCTATCATCTCCCTGGAAATTGCTGCCCAGCTCAGCTGCACACACAGGGGCATTGTTTGTCCCTGCCTTTGGGGAGAGCTGTGGGATGAGGCTGGGGGACAGGAACAGACACCACAAGTGCCACCAGGCTCCTTCTGGATTTGCTGGAGGCAGCTTGCTCCTGGTGCTTCATCTCACAGCTTTTTTAGGAGATGTTCTCACTCCTGTCCCCACGAGTGGGGGCTCAGCAGTGCGTGGAGCTGGGGGAGCTCTGCTGTGTGTCCTGGGAGGGATGGGGGGAGATGGATCCTCCAGGCCACTGAACAGGCAGTTGAGCTCTTGATTAGGGTTATCTCTGTCCACTTGTGAACCTCATGTCACAGACGGATGGAGCTGGAAGAGGTTTGGTCTTAACAGCAGGAGTAGTGTGGCACTGGTTGTAGGGTAAGGAGAGCTTGGGAGACTTCAGTTCTCAGAATCAGAGAATATCCTGAGCTGGAAGGGACCCACAGGGATCATGGATCCAGCTCCTGGCCCTGCACAGACACCCAAAATCCCACCCTGGGCATCCCTGGCAGCGGTGCCCAAACACCCCTGGAGCTCTGGCAGCCTCGGGGCCGTGCCCATTCCCTGGGGAGCCTGGGCAGTGCCCAGCACCCTCTGGGGGAAAAACCTTTCCCTGATATCCACCCTAACCCTCCCCTGATGCAACTTCAGGCCATTCCCTTGGAAAAGGTCATTCCTTGTTAAGAAACATCTGAGTGCAGCTTCTTGTGCAACACTGGTGAAGCTGAGGTACCCAGCACCACCACAGCGTTGGCTCCAGCCAAAGAAAAACTCACCCAGAAACCTTGTTGAGGTGATGGGATTTCATCAAAGACCTTCAGAGATGTAGTTTTAATAGGAATGGCAGTCCTTAAATCTCAGAAATAGGGGTGGTGGGGATGGAAGTGTGGAACTGAGGTTGGAATCATTCCTTCTCTGAGTTTCACAGCACTGGTTGGTATCAGATTTTTTTTTAAACAAGAGTTTAGAATGTTTCCTTGCCTAAATTTCATGGCACTGTTTGATATCAGATTTTTTTAAGTAAAACTTTTTTTTCCCTTTTATTTTAAACTTTTGTTGTTGCTAGTGTTAAAAGCAAGAACTTGTTAGGCATAGTAGCACTTGGTGCACTCCAGCTTTTCCCCCTGAAAATGTTATGTGATGCTTCATTTTGGTTTTGGAGGAAAAGCTCATCCACAATGTGGTGTTTATGGATGGAGGCAGGTAATATTTGGGATAAAGTGGAATGCTGCAGCCTTTGTGGCACTCAGGGAGGAAGGGAAGTTGCCTTCAGCAGGCTGGTGCCAGCTCAGGTCCCTCAAAAACCCCGTGGTTCCTGTCCTTTCCTAATTCCAGTTGTTACAAGAGTCTCAGATTATTTAAAGACATGTTCCTTTTCACTCCTCATCAGTTTGGAGTGTTCCCTGTCAGCTGTGAGAACCAGGCATTGCAGTGTATAACTTTCCTCCTATTCTTCCAAACGTTGCTAGCAGGTTCCAGGAAATATATTTGCTCTCCCAGGAAAAGTTTGGAACCAGTTCTGTTTAAAAAGCAATAGTTTTTCCTGGAAACCCATTTGACAGGGCAGGCATGGAAACCTCTCAGCACTGCACTTTCCTGCTTTGTGAGGCTTAATATTTATTTCTCAGCATGCAGAAATAAGGAGGGGGGTTTTTTTGCCTTTAAATATGGGTTGTGGTTAGATGTTAGATTTAGTAAATAATCCTACCTCTTTTTTTTTTTTTGCCCAGGGTAGGAATGGCACTGCTGTATGGCAATATAAGCCAATTTGGAACATTTATTATGTTTTGTTTTAACTCAAAATCCCAGACCAGCAGATTGGCAATAGCTTTTGTACAATCTACAAAGTGCCCAGCCATCTTTTGCATGAGAAAAGTGAAACCCAAAGCTGCCAAATGGATCTTTTTTGAGTAGCTCTTGTTCTTTCGGGAATGAGTGGGTATTTACTTCTTTTAAAAATGGCATCAACACGCTGTGCTTGCACTTTAGAGATGCTATTGAATCCTCCAATTTTGTTATTTAATTGCTAATGTTCAGTAGGTCTCACTTTTGAAAGTAAATGAAGATATTTGTGACACTAGCAGGTTTGGACACTTTCAGAGCAGAACCTTTCAGAAAATTGTGGTTTCTTGGCTCCAGATTACAACATTGGAGTTGTTTACTCTGTGATGCTCTGCTAATTGTAATTAAATGACCCTATAACGAAAATTAAATTCGTCCAGGCAAAAGGAAATTATTTCTATGAATCTAAATGATCTAGGAAGATCAGTAAATGCCACATAAGAGCTAGCCAAGTAAAATAGGACTGTTTAGTTGTTCTGTTTCTATTCTTTGGAAAGCAACATCTTCTAAGGCAGCTCAACAAAACCTGCTCTTACCATATAGAAAAAGAAATCGACACAACTGTGACACCTCCTTTGTGGTGCTTTTATCCAGAACACACGAAATGAAGACGGGGTGAGGGAAGTGCTGTATGATTCATATAGGACAAGTTTGAACTCAGCCAGTTCCTTGGATTTAGTATAAATATTTATGGCATCGAAGGGGATTTTTTTTTATTTTTATTTTTTTTTAATATTCTTCCTCGTGCTCCGGATCTTTTCTAGATGTCCTCCTCAGACATCTGGTGCTTGTTTAACCCCCACCCTGCAGTTCTCCTGCTGTGGCATCTCGGAGCTCTCGCAGCCACTCTGTGGTTGGCGTTGAATGAAATCTCCTCGGGCCAGCTGGGGGAATGCTGACGTGCACAATTTTCCTGCTGAACGCTCCAAACCCAGGGCTGCAGCTCCAGAGGTGAACACTCTGCTCTTGTCCTGCTCTAGGCATCACACTGAGCTCTTTACCAAAGGTGGTAGAAATAGGAATTCCAGCATTTGAGAGGGTGTTTACAGAGCCTTGGCTGGGTTCTGTATCTTTGAAAATGCTTCTCTCACTGATGTTACATAATCTATGTATTTAACTCAGATCATCACAAAAAAAAAAAATTAAAAAAATTAAGTTATCTTTTTTTAAAAACCCTTAAAAGTCCAAGTATCTAAGATTTTAACTGCTTTGAGGTACATTATATTTGCTTTAACAGCTGAGTTCTGAGTTCTTTGCAGCACAGTGAATTGAACACTACCCTGTTTGAGTTCAAGTGTTTCTCAATTGGTGCATTTAGAAACAAGTAGGACAACAAACATTTTAGTACTCTCATTTGCATATATTTTTAATCCTCTCTGCAGAATCCTTGCTCTCACAGAAGCTCAGTTAAGTCAACTTTTAGCCACCCCTGTGAAACAAACAGTGAACGTTATCCTTATTTACAGTGGGGAATAAAGAGCTGTAAGTGGTTGAATTCACAGGAGTCTGGGATAAAGCTGGCAGCAGCATTCCAAGTGCCTCAATTGGAATATTTTGCCATAACTGCTAAACGTTACTGTGACCTCTTGCTGAAGAAAATTGCTTTTACCTCTTTGAGACGTGCAAATTAAATACGCAGTTAATCAGCTAAACAGATCAAAACAATGAGACTTGGACTGATGCTGTGTGGAATTGATCCTTGCTTTGTGCTCAGCAGTCATGGAGGGGAAAGAGGAGCTTTTGCACCAAAATATTGTGGCTTTGGTCCCTCTGTAGTGGCCCCCACCCAAACTGAAGTGATGGAATCTCCTTCAGTGGGTATAGTTCAGTTTTTTTAGCTGATAGAAGGAATGAGCCCTTACAGACAGTGCTGGGAAGAATTTGGAGCTCCCCTGTCTGAACCACAGGACCTCCCCAGGTCTGTTCCCTTAGATCAGAGCCTGGTGAGCTGTGTAAAAGGAATGTGCCCAGGATGCTGGCAGTTAATTTTTATATTCTCTTTGGAGGATGAGTTGGGATCAGAGACTTAATGAAACAGCAGCCCAGCTGTGCTCGTGCAGTGCAAGCCAGGCTGAGCCCATTTATGACCTGAAGCAGTGCTTCCAAACCTTTAATTAATAATTCCATGTCTCACTGCCCCCAGTTTTGCTGTTTGGTTCCATTAAAAGCTTCAGAGTTGATACAGCCCCTGCTTATGGGGTGGAACATCTTAAATGTGTGATAAGGGGCTAGAGATCTGCAGAAATGATTTTCAGGTGAGATGGGGAAGGATTTAACAGGTAATTCGCTGGGGAATGGTATCACAGTGATGCAGTGAGAGGTTTGATTTCTGGCTCCTGTGGGGATGGTGTGATGGGAGGGGTGGGTCACAAACACACAGCTGACATCTTTTGTCACCTTTGTTTTACCAACCCATCTGCACTTCCCTGTCTCTTCTGGGTTTTGTCAGGATTCAGTTGCTTCTACAGCTCTGAAATAAATAGAGAAGGAGCCTGGAGTTGTTGCCAAAAGGGAGATTTGGCTAAGGATTAGTAGGTGTAGGGCAGGAAGACACAGCCCTGATGAAAGGTCTTGGAGCAGCAGAGTGTAACTCTGGTCCTGCTCACCCCTTCCAGCCCCATGACTGTCAAGATAACTTCAAAAAATAAGAATATCTGCTTGTTCTTGCTTTTCCAAGAGTTCTGGAAAACCTTTCCTCAGTGCCCAGAAAAGTGTGAGAAAGGCTGCCCAGCAGCATCTCATTTCTTGGTAGCAAACACAAATCCTCCCTTCATCTGCCCCTCCTTCGCTTCCCCTTGGAGACAACACTGATTTGGAGTGACCCTGCAGCTTGGCCCCACGAACCAGCCTCCTGCTTGTGAAATAAACAGCCGGGCTCTGAGCTGGGCAGTGCTGCCATCCATCCCTTGGCACCACGGGACTGGCTCCCTTTTATCCCTGGGACAGCCTCCAGCAATCCCAGCACTGCTGCTGGGCTGGGTGGGGGTGTTTGAATTCACATCCACCACCTTCAGTGCTGCTGGGCAGGAATTAATTCTCTGGTACCAGCTTTTTCACAGCTGAATCTTCTAGTGGAGCAACAGTTTTCAAGTTTTTGTGCTCTGTGGTTCCCTAAAATTTTTCTCTACATCACTTCATAGTCATTTTTTTTTTCCCAGTAAAATTAATGTCGTTGTGTGTCATGAACCCAAGATTAAAAACTGCTGTGTCAGAGGCACAGAATTAATATCTTTTTCCTTAGTGGTGGTGTGTGCCTGTTTGTTTTGGAAGACAGTCCTGACAGGAACAACGGTGATATTTTAAGTTTTATATGTTTCTTTTTACCAGCACCCATAACCCTGGAGAAGTTATATGGAATCCTTTCCTCTGAATCTCACGAGCTGCTCTGTTCTCTGGGCTCCTCTAGAAGCCTTCACAAATTCTTGCTTATTAAGACACTGCATGGGAGCAGCATCTGAGGGACTGTTGAGGTGTGTCTCAGAATAACACAAAGCCTGAGGATTGAAAGTCTTATATTATCCACCCTTTAGGGCTTGTGCTGAGCAGAATTCACTTTATTTTACTGTCTGAGGCAGTGGCTGGGCCCTCTCTCAGCCTCAGCAAAGCCCTGCAGATGAGGAACTGGCACGTCCTGCTCATTTTCCATGGCCAGAGCATGGTCAAAAGACGATGTTGTTTCGTTCTGAATGGCCTCTGTGCTTTGCTGAGGATTCACAGGGCTCCAGTGCCCTGCACAGTTGTCGCTGCTCCCTCGCTTCCCTCTGCAGAAGGGATTTTGGAGCCCGTCCTGAAGGACAAAGGGATTTTGTTCTCCACAATGGATTCTTTGTGGGAGATGGGTTGGAATTGTTCTGCCGCTCAGTGGATTAAAATCTTGGATATTCTGGCCAGCGAGGCCGGAGGGGCTCCGTGTCCCTCACATGGGAGCTGTGAGGCTGCCATCAGGTAGCAAAACCAAATGGAAATCCAACTTTTTCCTCTGTTCGCTGGGCCAAATGTGATTTTTTTTTTTCTCATTTCGCTGTGGTTTAGGAAGAGAATTTGGTCACTTGGATGCAACTCCCAGGGATCCCTTCAGGAAATGGGCACTGAGAACTTGCACCCTGATTTATTCCAGATCCATCCCAAAGGCAGCACCCACCTGTGCATGTCTTTTACTGACATTTTAAATGCATCTGCTTTTCTGTTCGTATCTTAAAGCATTTCTATCCTCTCTCGAGGGCCATTTTACCTTCCAGGTAGGGAATATGGGGAAAAATAAAATGGGAATAAAAGAAACATTGCTGGAAAAGCGCAATATCAGATTTCACAGCTCTTTTAGAAAGCTCATTTTCTTGATGTTCCAAATTTTTCCACATGTAGCAAAGGAGAATAATGTGAGAAAAGGTGTTCAGAGCATGTTTATTTTAAAGTGCAATAAAAGCTTGTAGTATTGCTAAAAATAGGCTCCAGTTGAAATAAGTGGAATCTTTTTTTTTACCTTTCTATTGCACCTTTTGCTTCAAATCCTTACGAAGGAAAGAGTGCACAATTTATTGGATTTACTTTTAATATGACCCCATTGCGAGTGAACATCTCAGAATTAATGTTTGAAGCGTGGTTGCTGTAGAACATCCTGTGTTCATATCCACAAGGGACACTGAATACACAGAATTTAATTTGTGTTTCAGGATCATATCCATGAAATATCAGCCATCAGAGCAAGAGGGGAGCTTTAAAACCTGAGTATCCACTAATAGCAACAATATCAAAAAACAAACAGAGGGAGGGTAGCAAATATTTTGTCTTTAGGGGGAATTATTCAAACCTGAGCTTTCCCAAACTGAATTTGTCTCTCTTTGCCAATCCATGAAAATACAGCTCTAAGGTAGGATTTAGTGCATTAAAATACTGCTTTAGCCCCCCAAACTAACAGTTTCTTCTGTTGTGACCTTGCTGTGACTTTGATTTACTTTTGAAATAGATGGCAGGTCTGGCTTTGATTGTTTCAGCTAAAAGACAGGCTGGTCTTTGATCAATTCAGCTTTGCCATCTTTTATGTAACAAAGTCATTTAAGACTCACAGACTGGGTGACAAAAAAAGAACACCTAGATCTGAAACCACCTTTGGTCTGGGAAACAACAGCTTCAACATGTTGCCTTAATTATAATTCATTCACAAAAAAAAAAAAAGTATTGATAATGTTTTTACATTTTCAATAAAATCACTTTATCACAGGTGTCTTTTGCTGCCCACTAAAGAGGAATGTCATGTTTGCTAAGCAAAAAAGAATATGGAATTTACTGTTTTCTGCAGGAAATGTAGATAATTCTTCTCCCTTTGTCTTCCCTTCTCCCCTCCCGTGTTTGGGATGCCCAAACTGCCCTGGGCTGGGCTCAGTAGCTGGGCTTAGCCCAGAGCTTGGCTCTTCTCTGAGCCGACACAAAATGATAATTGTGCTCATTTTTAGTCCCTCTTAACTGAGTTTAGATGATTGATACAGGTTTTTCCTGGGAGAGCTGGCACTGAGGCTCAAAGGAGTGTTCCCAAGGAGCAACCCTGCTCCTTGAGCACAAACCCATCCTCTGGAACACAGAGGAATCCTTTTTTGACATTGATGTTATCAAGTGTTTTAGGCAACCCTGGTGTTATTTATCTGGAGATCAGTGTAGTCTAGCATTGATTACATCCAAATCTTGCCTGCCAGATAACTGGAATCTTGTTTTAGCCACAGTTTGCACGAGTACAGGTACTCCAAGCAGAAAATGGAACACTTATTTCAGAGTTTTGTGAGATTTAAATGGGACATTACCTTCAAGCAAGAGCTGCAAATTGATGAGGTAATCTCACGCTCTAAAGTTAGACCCAAGCCTGAGTTCATTGTTGGGCTGGAACTGAGCACAGCCTCACAGTCACAACTGTTGAGGTGTGAAAGCTGCAGTTTGACAGAGGAAATATTAAGGAGCTCTGCCAGACCACAGCATTAAAATTTATTCCATCCTGCTTTCTCTGGGGCAGATCTGCTGCCCTTCTTCTTCTTCTTCCCATGCCATCAATCCTTGCCTGCTCCCCAAGGAGACTCCCTCAGCTTAGCAGAGCAGAGGGAATTTTTCAGCCATTGTTGGAGTGTTCAGAAAAGGCTTTTTATTAATCTTATGCATTTGTGAAATAGTTTGTGGAACTGAAGCAGTTCCCCAGCCAAGGCAGTTGATGTAGCAATGCTGTTTTGTACAGCTGTGCTTTTTGCAGCGTGATGAGAGAGAATTTAATACGAGTGGTCAGTTTTTCACACTACCTTTGAAGGAGCAAATAGGGTAATATTGGCTTGGGGGAGGCAAATTTGCTATTTTCTGCCTGTTGCACTGTAGTTTTTGGTACATAACACAGCATTTTCAAGGCCTATTAAGTAGAAATCATCTCTAATTTTGATGAACAGTATATTTTTTGGCAGGATCCTCAAGTGAGCCTGCAGCAGGCTGCCAGTGATGCTGCTGTACCAAATTCTGGCTCCTTTGTGAGGCTTTTGAAGGGAAGAGGGAGGAGAGTGGGTGGAGGTGATTGAATGCAGAGGTCACTATTTTATGTCCCTGCCTGCAGTGTGGAGAATAACGTGTCCCTCCTTGGCAGGCAGGGGCAGCTGGAGGAGCCAGCACAGAGCAGTCACTTTAATCACTGTATTTTGGTTTTGGCCATGGGTTTTCTGGCGTACAAATCTCTGCACAGTGGTAGCCAGAGCTTGCTTCCAGGAGTAAGTGCTTCTCATGTGTTTTGTAAACGGAGGGGAAGAGGCTTTTGCCAATTTTTCTCTACATGTGTATGTGACTTTCTGGTTTCCTAAATTAGCTTTTTGTTATCTTTGCAGAAAGTCAGTGAAATACGTGTCAGATAAAGGAATCAGTAAGTTGGCTGCTGAAAGAAATCTATCCATTATAATAAAGAGTATTTCCAAGATCTGATTTCTTAGCAGCGTGTTTTAATCAGGCTGTTGCCATTAATACTTGATTTTTTTTGTTGTTCTGCAGTTTGCTGTTTTATTATGCTCTCTAGACAGGCCTGTTTAATGTACTCTAAAGGAAATACAGACTACTGTGACTCTGTTTACAGGGTTTGATATGCTGCTTCCCAGAATTAAGTCTTATTTAAGCTCATCTTAAATCATATCTTCTGTAGAACAACCCAGGAATAAAGTAGTGGTGCAGAATGCTGGATTTTGGGATAAGGGATTTTGTTTGTTTGTCAGAGTGGGGGTTGCAGAAGTGCTCAGCAATGATACAAATAATATAATTTGTAATTCTTCCTGGGATGTCTTTCACGGTGACCAAAGATTTCCTCCTGAGGAGAATGAATGGATTAATTTGTTGTCTTTGGTCAAGCAAGTGAAGCAAATCTGCCTTGAGCTGCACACTTTTAAGGCTGGCTGCAGCCTGTTTCACACAGATCTGATTTCCTGGGGAATTTCCCAGTGCCAAGGCTGTCAGTCCTCTCCCCCTGTACAGTGTGAGGTGAAATAACACCCAGAGCAGGCAGCTGCCAACATCTGCACAGGGACTGTGGTGCTGCATTGCAATTCTCTGTTGATAAGTTGTTTTGATGACTTGTTGAATTGAGTAATTTGTGGTGACTTCCCTGCTTGGTATTTGATATCTCAAATCATATGATTGGGTCATGTGATTAATTTTTTTTGGTGCATGAATTGGAATTTTTATGCCATTTATCCCAATTTATGTTGGCACAGACTGGCTTCTGTGTTTGCCACGGTGGAATAAAACATGCAATAGTTTATAAATTAATTCCAATCTATTTGTTATTTAATCTCCTAATGATTTTTAGAATATAGGGATAGAAAATAAAATGAATTTTATTTTATAGTATCCTTTTCGCATCTATATTGCTCTTGTGAAGATCTTGGCTTTTCAGCATATGCCATGAAAGTAAATTTTGATCTTGAATCCATAGAAAAAACTGCCCTTGAAGATCTTCATGTACTACTCATTCCTGGGAATTTGGCCTTAAGAATATGAGGCAACTCCTTTCACTAATGAGAGTTTGTCTGCAGGTATTGGAAAAGGTAATTAAAGGTGTGAGGCCCGTTAATTAAAGTCTGTTAAATGCTCTTGCCCATGGTTTTTAATTAATAGAGTGGCCTGAGGTCATGGTAATTCAATCCAAGACCTTAAAGGTGAGGACCCTCATGACAAACACCACAACTGAGGAATTTGAAATGGGGTTTTTTTTTCCCCTAAAAGTTAATAAACTTGTCAGGAACTCACTCTTGTGCATAAATCCATCTGTCAGACGCCGAACAGAAAAAAGTGGGCGAGGGCAGCGCCGGGATTTTCTTTTGAGGAGTTTTATTCTAACCTGTCTAAGGTCTGCATCGTGTCAATCTTCAGCTGGCAAGACAAAGCCTTTCATTTCTGGGTTGTAATTAATGCTCAGACTTTGTGCATTAAAGGCAGCCAGCGGGGGAGAGGAAATGGGGAGGGGGGTGGGATACGGCAGCCCCAGCTCTGCACAGCCCATAGCGAGTCGCTGGCTCACAGGAAGGAAACTTGCTGCCAGAGCAGTGTATATTTTTTTTTTTTCCCCAGTCTTTGGTGACTCGTGGAGCTCTCGGACATATCTCAGACTCCTCTGGTGTCTCACTGTCCAGGCACACTTGTGAAAACACAGTTTTTTCCTTGCGTGGACGTTGCGCCAGGACCGTGGCTCCTGCTGACCGGAGAAAGGCGAGAGGAGCTGGACATCCCCTGTGTGCAGAGAACCTTCCCAGTGCTGTGTGGGGCTGGGAAGAGCCCTGCTGGCCTGAAAAACATTTAATTTGCACGTGTTGATTCAAAGTACTTTCAGTAGAGGCTCGGAAGCGGTTAAAATAAAGCACATTCCTGCTGACTGCATGGGCCTGGTGTCAGCCGAGAGCAGAGCTGCTCTATAGGCAGACACTACGTCACGGTGTTATCTTTGTTTAGCTTGTCTGTGCTTTATCATGTTGCCCAACAGTTCTAATAAAAAAAAAAAAAAAAAAGGAGGAGGAGGAGGGGGAAAAAAAAAAAAAAAGATTAGTATGAATAGTTGTAAGTAGAAGTATCTGAAAGCAGCAGATCTGGAGTGCCTTCCACCAGCTGCTGGCTGAAACAAAGAGGAGCATTATGAGAGGCACAATAAATGTGTTTGCTATCTCTGCTCTCGGTTGCAGGGCAGACACAAGCCGTCACAGTAATGAATTTTGAAGGCTGGAGTTTGGAGTTGGGGAATTTATAAAACACAGTTGTTTTATCAGAGTGTTGTCTTGCCAGCTGTGTGATGGGAGTCTGGTTTCCATGGAGTGTGGTCAGCTGGGGGAGACAAATCTAGTCCCTAAAACAGCATTTGGGGCCGTAGTCTCCTCTGTGGTTTCTCTCTCTCTGCTTTAAATTCACGTTTGGTAAGGAGGAAAGTAGTGGGGAAGGAATTCTATTTAAGTGAAGAGCAGTTTTAGCCCTAATTAAATGTGCAGCTCCCATGAGAACTCATGGTGCTGTGCAAAACCAGTAGAGGAATATGCATTTTATCCCTCTGAACAATGTAAAGAGATTTTTCCTCTTGATTTTGCCCATTATCTGGACTCTTGTTTGGCATTGTTCTCCTGCCTGGAGTGGGCAGGATGGGCTGTACAAATTGAACTCTTGTCTGTCCTGTAAGAGGCTCTCACTGCTCCCACCTGTTCAAAGTTTGGTTAATTTGATTAATTTTGGCCAGCTGGCCCAGTGGTGCTGGTCAGATCCTGGTGTGTTTAGCTGAGGGTCTTGGTGTTCCCTGCATAATCAGGAAAATGCATTAACAAATTGGATAGGCTTTAATTAGAAGCCTTTCATTTCTTTGCTAAGTTTCTTTAAAATAGGTTTCTTCTAGCATACAATAGCATTTTTATCAGATTTTATACTCAATCTGGATGTTAATATATAAATGCTGTTGTTACCAGACATAGAAGAAAGGAATTTTTAAATTTTTGAATGAAAATATCCCATTTTGGTGATTGTATAGTATCAAGGGTTTTTTTTTGGGGGGGGGGAAGGGCAAGTTTCTAATTTATTGAATTGAACAATGTCTAGAGATTGTGGGGTTCTGTAAACACCCAGGTTAGCTTTACATGGATATTTAAATTGCCTGTGTTCCTGTCAGGAGTTGCTCTGGAGTCAGTAGGAGTTAGGTGCCTCCATGGAATTTGTAATTGCTGTTGTGGAATGTTGTGTTGGAGTCCCCAGAAGTGCTGGGAGATAATGCAGGGGGAAGAGTGATTGTGCATGGGTGGGAGGACACAATCTCCAGCCTCAGGTAAAGCTTGAAAGCTTCATCTTCTGACATTGGTCTTAAATTATTCCTTCTCAAAGACAGAAGTGAGGGAGATTCCTCACCAAGAGGAACGGATCTGATGTGGGTTTCTTTGAAAACTTAGAATATGAACACTCTGTAGGTGGGGGTTTCTATGGGCAAGATATAAAGGCTGAAGGAAAAATGCACAAATTTCCTGAGCTGAAGACGATTTCCATGAGAGGTCACGTTGATAAAAGCTCTCGTGGCACTGGGGTGGTTCTGGGGGCTTCTCAATTCGTGTTTGGTTGGTTGGAACAGGAGAGCTCTGGATGTCTGTCGCAGAGCATTTGCAGCAGGGCACAGTTTTTGCTATTTCGAGCTGAGATGGAAAGTTCCTATTTAGATTTGGTGCCAGAGTCTTTAATAGAAATCATGGCTTGTGGTGTATTATAGGTCAGCGTATATTTGCTAGTTTATATTATGCTGACTAAATTGGCAGAATGCTTATTTTTACTGGTAAACATTCAGGAGGTTTTCTCCTCACTCCTTCTTTTTCCAACAAAATGTTATTTGTCGTGTGTGGAATTAAGGCAGCATTTTATAAATCATCTGCCTCGGTGATGATGTGAAAATGTGTGGTGGCACACAAAGATTTCCATTGTCAGGTACCTCAGGGCTCTAGATGGAGTTAACTTGGGCCTAATTTTAGGTCTGGAAATTATGGCTGTGTAGAAAACAAAATGCTTCTGGCAGTGTAGGAAAAATACAAATTTTAAACTCTAGCAAAAGCGGCTATTTCAGGGATATTACCAGGATAGGTAACCCTGGTTAATTTAGCTCCTCTCCAAGCCCCTGATGGAGCCCCAAAAGCACTTTTTAAACATCTTTAAATCCCTGTGAGGTCTAAATATGACCTGTGGCTGTGAGGATGTGAGTTCCAGTAAAGTCCATACGTGGTGAAGTGCAGTGCTGTGCTTCAGGCTATAGGAGCAGTGAGACATTTAATTGAAATGGGAAAAGCTGTGGTCACACTTTAATGCCTGCTTAGCAACGATCTGTCCATGTGTTTGAGCACAGCCAACTGTATCATTGCTGGAATTATTTATACACAGCTCCCATATGCTGAGAATGGCTTTTTCTGGGAAGTGTTAGATTATATAAAAAACTTATCATCTACTCAGTCTGCCACCAGTTGGAAATTAGCATTTCTGTGATTCCTCTGCTGAAGAATTGTGCTCTTTTGTTCGTGGCTCCAAACATAGTTTTAAAGTATAGAGAAAGACATTTAAGGACATACTTAAAACTCGCATCAGCAAGTTCCAATTTCCCCCCTAATTTTTCCCTTGCATAGTTATATACCAGACAAGCTTGTTTTGGACAGCTCTTTATAAAGGGAATCATCTGAGAATCTGAGCGTTTATTCAGTTTTAGATCTCGAATATTTGGCATTAACGCGAACTGTAGCCCTGGAATTTATAACCGCGACCATAAGAAGAGGAACAAAGCTGATTTCCCTGTGAATAGTCATGGTTTACAGAGTGAGGTAATCACAGCCCGGCGCTGGGATTGCAGCCTGTGGGGAGGAATCTGAGTGCAAAAGCTGTGGCAAAGATGGGTTAGTTCAGCTTTTCGGATCATCCGGGGTGAGCTGCCCCTCTCCTGCTGCCTCTTGTCACCGCTTCTTCCAGCACAAAGTGCGGATTGCGATGCCTTGCTCATCCTAGAACCGCATCACACGTGTCTGTGCAGTCTGGGAGATGTGATGGGGGAATTCCGGGGGGTTTTTCCTGCGTGCTCGAAAAGCGGGTGATTTTAGCTGTTGTCCCCGTGGTGGTGACCCGCTCTCTGTCTCCCCGGGCAGGTGAAGCGGCGCTGAGAGGGGAGCCCCGAATGCAGCCCCTGCCCGTGTCCCCCGCGCTCAGCAACCACCGCACGGGCCCCCCGCCCATCAGCCCCAGCAAGAGGAAGCTCAGCATGGACCAAGGGGACGAGGAGCTGGACTGTGAAAACGACCACGTCTCGAAAATGAGTCGGATGTTCAACCCGCATCTGTAAGTGTCTGCTCGCGTCTGTCCCCGCACGGAGCTGAGCGCTGTGCGCTAAAATCGTGTCCCGCCTCAAACTTTGCGCTCGGTTTTTTCCCCTTTGTTCGGGCTTGTGTGGGAGATCTGCACAAGAGCCGCCGCGATTTAGATGGGTTTTCTCGTTCTCTTTTGTTTTCGTACAGCGTGAAGTAACAGGAATTAGCTCAGCTTAACTATTTATAGCAAAGCATACGTATTCACCTTGCGATTTCTGCAGTATTGTTCCCTGGCTCTTTGTAACGCGCTGCTTTCACTTCCCCCGATCCTGAGGCTCTCTCTGGCTGGGGGTGGGGAGGCAGCAGCAGGACGAGGAGGAGGAGGAACAACACAAGTGCTTTGCATTTTTCCGAGGCCACGAGCTCTGAGCCAGCTGCTCCCTGGGCTGCCTTGACAACTGGGCAAGCGGCAGCTGTTGCTAAACATTCCTGCCGGGATTGCGCGGCTCTGACAGTCAGATGTGGAATGTGCCGGCCAGGTAAGGCGTGGATGAGCGAGGTGCATGTGTTGGGCAATCAGCAAATGCCATTCTTGCCATGCGAGCCTGGCTGGCACTGCCGGCAGAATTCCTGTCATTCCTGCCTGGAGGAAGCGATGGAGCAGCGCCGTGCTCCTGTCGCTGCTGCCTCAGCTCCTGCAGCCCCGGGCATTCCGCGCATTCCGCGCTGCGCTCCACACTCAGGAGATGTGGAACGAGGGGTTTATCCTCCCATAAATCACCCAGCGCCTTACTCACAGGCTGGGCCCGCAGTCTGCAGCCTTGGAATTTGTTACAAATCGGGAATCCAGCGCTGAAGTAATGCAAAACAATAAAAGCTCGCTTCTCATTTACAACGTACCTCCTCCTCTCGCTGAAAAAATTAACTATTTATAGGCTTTCTCTGGGGCCAGGAGTGCTTGGAAAGAACCAGGCACTGCGTTTCTGAGGCGCACATGCGTGACACGACTCGGGAGATTTATGGCATTTTTGAAATGTTATGTAACTTTATGGGGGAAAAGTGTGATTTTTATTTTTTTTTCAGGCTCATTTTCTAGTGATGAAATAAAACACAGCTGGCAGTTACGTACATTATAACACTTTATACAGCGGAGGCCATAAAAATAATGAAGTCTGAACCAACAGACTCATGTGCAGCCTAGGTTCAAAACTAAAAGATGCAGGCAGTTATTCCATGTGATCCCTTAGCTATATGTCAGAGCTGTCTAATATTTTCCAGTGTCACACATTTTTATGGTTTTGCTCAATAGATTCTTTCTGTGATTTTGTTGATGAAACATGCATCTTCTTGTAATAAAAAGCACTGGTTTTCTGTCCAGGGTTCATGTGACTTAATCTGTTTCAATTAAACCATCTACTGCAGATGAATTATAATCTAAAATAGCATCCATGAGGCCATCTATTTTTCTACTTTATTTTGTAAGTTTGATCTGGCCATACGAAAATATGCTTTCAACGGAACATAACAAAAAGTCAAATGTTTGTGATACATCTGAAATAGCTGAATATCTGTGTATTTCAGATATATCAGAAAAGTTCACAAACATTCTCTGAATTTTACTCTCATTTCCCTGCCATTGCCTCCAGTGAAGTTATTTTTTTGACTGTTTTTCATATTTTCCCTCTTTTTGGGATTCTGACGTTCTGGTTTAATGGTAGAAATGGATTATTCAAACCCTGTGGATCTGTCCTAAGAAGTTTGGTTGGGAGGTGGGAAGTGCGTTGTGGGAAGCAGTTGTGTATTCATCCACTTAACACCAGCATCTCGTGGTCGGAAAGTAATTAAATAGGCCTAGAATTGTATGTTTGGTTCATTATAAATGGTGGAACCTTTCGTTTGCAATTTGATCTTAACTCTGAGGTAGCAGCACCCCACTGTGCTTCAGTGGGAATGAATCCATTTAAAGGCTTTGGATGTGTTATTAGAAATGCAGTTACGTCAGCCTTTTGTTTGGAAACTGAGTGCTTTGAGACATTCCCTGCTCAGGTGTAATTCCCTGAAGTATCATTTGTGAGCTGTACTTGGGTATGTTTACTTTTATCGTGGAAAAACACAACTATTGGAGTGCAGTCTCTGGAGCAGAGTGAATCAAATGCCCTGGCAAGCCTAGCAGGATCCTCGCATGTGTAATGGAATTGCTGTGCAAAGAACAATTTGGCAAAGGCGCTTTTTCAAAGGAGAGAATTCTCAGCTTTAGGATAATAAAATATACTTGAGAGCTCGTGGATTAATTTTTTAAAAAAACCACCATGTGACACTGCCTGCCTTTTGTATACTTGTATATCTTCTGTGTTTTTGTGGTGATAGAACTTGTGAACACCCAAAAACTCCTCAGCTGGAAAGAACAAGTACTTCCAAATTAAAACCTAGCAACAGGTAATATGGAATTCCCCTATTTGAATTTCACACTTTCTGGTGTGTCCCTCAGGTGTTTTACTTGAAATGCATTCACTGAAGTTAAATCTTGCTGAAGTAAGAGGTGCTTTTGGCATCGAGGCGCGGGAGCTTGTTTTGAGGCTCGGCTTGAAACATGGCTTTGTTTTCCTGTGAATTCACTAAAACCACCGTGATTTACAGCGGAGTGATGGGGAACTGGGATTATATGAGAATTCTGGGCGGTGCAGGTGCGGGTGGCTCCGGCCGGACCCGTCCGGGGAGCGCTGGGGGCAGCGGGGCAGCGCTGCCGGGCACGGGGCTGCACCCGGGCTCCTTCCTTCCCGAGCTTCTTCCCGAGCTTCTTCCCTCCTTCCCGAGCTTCTTCCCGAGCTTCTTCCCGAGCTTCTTCCCG
>VZRV01001174.1:55905-165084 GCA_013398115.1 Falcunculus frontatus | reverse complement strand
CCTCCCGGGCTCTCTCCCTCCTTCCCGCTCTCCTCCCCGCTCTCCTGCTCCCTCTCTCCCGTTTTGTCTCCTTCTTCTCTCCCTCTCTCTCCTCCCGGGTTCTTTGCCTCCCTCCTTCCCTCCTGAGTTCTGTTGCTGGTTCTCTCCCTCCTCCCTCCCTTCTCCTGTGTTCCCTCCCTCTCTCTCTCCCTCTCTCCCTCCCTCTCTCCCTCCCCTCTCCGCAGCCCCGGGCACACAAAGGCCGCCTTGTCCCTGCCTCTCCGCCGCCCTAAGAGTCCCCAGCCCGGCCAGCGGGCACAGCACTGCCCCTTCCAAAGAAATGTCCTTTGGAATTCATTCTGGGACCATTATTTTTGTTCCCTCGTGTGGAGTACGTCAGCCTGCAAGTTGGCGTTTGGGGTTTGGGATGAGCAGGTTTGTGCATGGGGAATTTTCCCCTCGTTCCTGTTTCGTTTGGTGGCGTTAGGATGCAATGGCAATTAATTCCTATATAAAAATCTTCCTACAACAAAATGTTTCCAGCTGTTAAGTCTGGGGAATAATTGTCTCTTGGTTTGTGTGATACATAATTTGGCTTTTTCTTTTAGTAGAGAGAGGTCTGCACACAAATAAGTTACTTTAATGTGTATTGTGTAAAATTATGTGTAGTTTCAGACTCTTCAAATTCTGGGCTGTCTTCAGTTTTGTTACACTGAAGAATGATGTCAGTCCCACCCAAAACACTCCTGAAGTTGCCCTACACCACAAGTTTTCTGCCATGAATATCCAATAGTGTTTGCTCACTTTAATGACACTGTGATAGAAATTAGTGGGGCATCCTTTAAAAAAATGTGTCGTAAAAGTTACCTGTATTCAAAGATCATGGAATAATTCAGGTTAGACCATTTCATCCAACCTCCTGCTCTGAACAGGCTCAGCTGCTTCTTCATCAAGCTTAGAGTTGCTGAAAGGGAGAAATCTTGAGTAAGATCTGAAGTATTGAAAGAAAATCATGTCCCAGTTGTGGAGGAACCTGGCTCCAGCAGGGCTTGAAAAGATGCAGAATTGGCTCTCAGAGGTAGCGTGGGAGTTGTCAGAGAAGCTCTTTGCTGCAACTGCTGCTCTTTGGGTTCCAAACTTCATGTGGTGTTGAGAAATACGTTTTCACTGTCATTTTATTGTGACAAACTGGAGTTGGGAAAAACCCCAGCACACATTTGAGAACACCCAAAGTGTCTGTCGTCCACTGAGTGAAGCATCTTAACCCAGTCTTCAGCACAAATGTGCCCTTGAAGGATTTTAGGGCTCGCCTTGGACTCTCAAAGGAGTCCTGTTGGAGCTGAACTCCTCAGTGGAACTGAGGCAATGTGGCTTTTGTTGATTAAGTGGACAAAGGATCATAGAGCAGGTTTCAAACTGCTTTTCCTAATTTTTTTTTCTTTTCTTATATGCATTGCCTGAATGGTGGAGTGAATCAGACGTATTTTCTTATTAATGGAGATCACACGCTGCATAAAATTATTCTTAAATTGTTTTCAAGAAATGCACATTGAATTGAACCTTCAGAGAGACTTTAAAGAGCCGCCATATCTGAGTTAATATTTAACAGAGAGTTTTGCAGTTCTTAGCCAAGGGGGAATTTCAGAAAGCACTCCAATCCCTTTCAGTTGAAGCACGTGTGAAAGGTTTGTTAGGAACAGTTTCAGGGCTAAAAGCAATTTGATTGATAGCTTATCAGTACTTCACAAAAAGACCTATCTGTCAAAATTTGGATATATGTTGAGGTACTTGAAAAACCAGGCAGTGTTAGCTCAGGTGTCTCCTCCACTTGCAGACAGAAGGGGTTTGTTAGCCAGCTCCAGATTTCTGCTTTGATATCGTGTTTTCCACTTTCATTTTCCATCTTTTGTGGAGGAGCATGACCCTTCCATGGTGTGGCAAGGCTCCAAGCTGCCTCTTGAGGGGAAAAGCTGTGTTGGTGTTGCACAGAGGGGTTTGATCACCCACTTGGGGAAGGCATCCGGGGTCCTGTGCACTCAGGGATGGAATGGGAACCACAGAATCACAGAATATTCTGAGTTGGAAAGCACCACGAGGATCATCAAGTCCAGCTCTTAAATGAATGGGGAATCCCTCGAGCCCTGGCATTGGATTTTTTCCCCAGGGTAAAAGCAAAATTTTACATTGTGTGAATCATCCTATATCTACATGGGGTGAAATTCAGCACCAATCCAAAAGCCTGAGATCTCAGCAAGAGGCAAGAAAAGAACCAGTAACCTTTGCAAACATACTCTGGATGTATATCCAACCCCATGGAAACAAAGGTTTAATCTCACTTCTTTCTATTTAACCGTTTTCCCAGATGTTTCCTGCAGTTTGACAGATGTGCCTTTTACTAGAAAGTTGTGCTCTTGAGAATGAGAATGTTATGGACACGGTTGCTATAGACAATGACTGTGTGAGGGTAAGGTTTGGAATAAAACCTTACATTAATTTCTAGTTGAATCAGTAGTTTTGTTCCCCAGGCTGGCGGTGCTGGTGCTGTGGGATGGCAGGCACAGCCTGGCAGGTTTCACTCCTTGCTGCAGCATTGCCAGGTGCTGGCAGTATAAAGGGATTCCCAAATAATGATCTGGGGGAGGAAGCTGAGGGATCCCATGAGGAATCCTTCAGCAACAGGGCAGCGGTGCTGGGCTGGGCTTGTGGGATGCCCCAAGTCTGGGCTGTGCAGGGCTGGGGCTGGGTTGGTTTAAGGTTTATCCCCAAAGAAAGAGGAGGGAAATAAAAGGGCTTTGCTGCCGTTGGGGTCTGAAGGGTTTGATCCCAGTGATGGGATCACCTTCCCCACAGGGAATGCTGTGGAGATGGATCCCATGTGGATGGATCCCTGTGTGGGTGGATCCCCGTGTGATGACTGGATCCTGTGTGGGTGGGTCCTGGTGTGGATGAATTCTCAAGTGGATTGGTCCCACTGTGGATGGACCCCGTGTGGATGAGTCCCAGTGTGGGTGGGTCACAGAACCACAGAATATCCCGAGTTGAAAAGGACCCACAAGGATCATCAAGTTCAGCTCTTCAGTGAATGGCCCATGCACGGATTGAACCCACAACTGTGGTGTTATTAGGTGTGTGTGGATCCCATGTGGATGGGTCCCATGGAGATGGATCCCAAGTGCCTTAGGCACTCGAAGCAGCTCAGAGTTCTGCAGGGATAGTTTTAGTTTCCCTTCCAGCAGTGATTTGCTGCTCTAGATCCCATCCTGTTCATCCCAGTGCCTGCAGGATCCTGCCTGGCTCCTCATGTGTGAGCATGGACAGGCTCCCTCTGCTTCTCCAGCTTTGTTTGACTGCCCCAGGTGCCTCAAACCACCCAGGCACTATGGTGGCTTCTGCAGAATTTACTTTTGAGCTAGAAAGGAAGTTCTGGGCTGCACTGGCAGCTGTAAGATCCCATGGAGATGGATCCCATAGGGATGGATCCCATGTAGATGGATCCCTTGTGGATGGGTCCCATGGAGATGGATCCCATGGAGGTGGATCCCATGGAGGTGGATCCCATGGAGGTGGATCCCATGGAGGTGGATCCCATGGAGGTGGATCCCATGGAGGTGGATCCCATGGAGGTGGATCCCATGGAGGTGGATCCCATGGAGGTGGATCCCATGGAGGTGGATCCCATGGAGGTGGATCCCATGGAGGTGGATCCCATGGAGGTGGATCCCATGGAGGTGGATCCCATGGAGGTGGATCCCATGGAGGTGGATCCCATGGAGGTGGATCCCATGGAGGTGGATCCCATGGAGGTGGATCCCATGGGGATGGTTCCCAGGGAGCAGTGTGGACATGAGTGACACTGATGACATGGCTGATGTTCTGCTGCCCAAATGATGCTTCATAAACCTTTGTCACGTTTTTAATCAGTAACTTTCCTAATTCACAAACCAATACCTTCAAAAGGGAGTAAAATCCCCAAACATTTTTGCTTGTGATTTGCTTTTCTAATTAAGTCTCCCTTAAACCAGAAGCTGTTTTGAGAGGAGACTGTTGATTGCAGAATGTGGGGGGTAATTTGGGTGCCTGAGCTGTAGAAATGCCCTCTAAAAACTCAGCTGCTGCTGCTGGGGTCCATTTGGTTACCAGCTTTTCAAGGAAATATTTTACTATATTGGTCTGAATAGTTGTATAATATACAGTGAAGCTGTTGCTGTATTTATAGTGCTTGTAGAGTTTTCAGTAATTCAGATTTTATTAGCAATTACAAACAGTTTCAATAAACTTTTAATGAAATGTTTATTCCTTCTTTAAAACAGCCTGTGAAAAAAGTCTAATTTCTTACAACCAGTTGTTTAAACATTGCTCTTGGTCTAAAGGCCTAAAGAGCCTGGGGTTTTTGTGAGAATTTTTCAAATGTCTGGAAGTGAATTATTGTAGTTTCTCAGCTTTTCCTGCTTCACACTACAGTGTGTATATGATGGATAGAGACCATAATTTGTAAGTTTTAAGGATCCCAGGCCCTTTTCCCTCTTTCTCATGAGACCCACTGAAGCTGGAAGGGAAGGCTGTGCAGTCCCATTTTCTCCTGATGATTTGGCACGGTTAATTCCAGCACTGTGACCTTATTTTCAGAGGCTGGCTTGTGTTGTTAAAGCTCTTACCAAATAAACTGGCCATGCTCATGTTGTTGATGTCTTTTACTTCCCCTGTCCTCTGTTTGAAGAAAATTATTAATCTGCTCCTCTGCTGTAAAATTCAACCTTATGCAGTCTTTTGGGTGGTGGAACTAAGTGAAATCCCACAGACTTGTGAGAATTTGGGCTTCATGGATTGATTTAATCTGGTACCCACTTTTACAAAAACAGTTCCATGACAGGCACCGAGTGATGATCAAAAGTATTTTTTCCCAAACCAGAAAAGTAGAAAATATTGTAAGGAACAACCCAGTGAATCCTCTTAAGAGAACATAGCTGGCATTTTTTATTTCCTTTAACACTCCTTCCAGGTTTCAGCACTGAGTTTGAACACCAGCAAGTTTTCCCAGAGCCTGCAGGACAGACTGAAGTGCCCTGGCAGTGCTGAGTGCACGTGGCTGATCCTGGTGCCCTGGGACATGACCCACTGCTGCATTTGATGTGCAGCCTTTCCCCTGACACTGGCCCATGCTGTTCTCTGGGTGATCATAAATAGTTTTTACGGTATTTTCCAGTGACTGGGTATAAAAGGCTCGTTGCACGCGCCAAGTTGGACTTCAAAAGGAATTATAAAAGCTGCACATGACGCCTCTGATGGATGGGTAGAATGCAGGAGGAAATGTGTGCCAGAGGTGTTTGGGTGGGCACTGCAGTGGGTACAAATGACTCCCTTTACAGAATCTGTCCCTCTGACCCCTCTGACCTTGGAACTGTTTCCATGGAAGCCTCCTTGTTCTTTCCCTACACTCAGGTTTTCCTTCCTGCTTGTTAGAAATTTGGAGTGTCTCTTTTACCTCATGTTTTTATCATTTGCTCTCCTGGAAGTTCTCCCCTCCAAGCATCTAAAGTGCCTTAGGCACTCGAAGCAGCTCAGAGTTCTGCAGGGATAGTTTTAGTTTCCCTTCCAGCAGTGATTTGCTGCTCTAGATCCCATCCTGTTCATCCCAGTGCCTGCAGGATCCTGCCTGGCTCCTCATGTGTGAGCATGGACAGGCTCCCTCTGCTTCTCCAGCTTTGTTTGACTGCCCCAGGTGCCTCAAACCACCCAGGCACTATGGTGGCTTCTGCAGAATTTACTTTTGAGCTAGAAAGGAAGTTCTGGGCTGCACTGGCAGCTGTAGGATGGAGTTTCTGTCTTTGACATGTCTGAGTTTTGCAGTTTTGCTGGAACTGCCGTGCAAAAAGTGCTCTCCAAAGTGCAGTAGCAGCATCTCCCAAAGACAGACCACATCCTCTGCAGTGCCTTTCTCAGCTTCCCAAACCCTCATGGCTTCTGTCATTTGCTCTTCACAGCTGGCAGGAATTCTTCCATTAAGCATTTTTCTAGTGTGTGGTGCAGGATTTTCCAGAGGCAACTGGAGCCACTGTTGTTCTTTGAAGAGAGAGTTTTATGGAGAGGTGGCTGAATCAGATAAATCTCAAAGGGTTGGTTCCTTGTCCTGTCTCCTTTCCAAGAACTCCTCTTCCTGGGCAGGAGTTGGGACAAGGAAGCCAGAGATGCCATGATGCAGCTTAGAGGATCGAAAAGTTTCTCCTCTTGGACTGATGGGGTTGGTGGGAGGCTGAAAACTTTTTGCCCTCAATCCTTGAAAAGTGAGTTGGATCTGGTGGGAGCTCAGCTGCTGGTTCCCACCTAGAAAGAGCTAAACAAAACTTCAAAGACATGAAAAGGAGTTGTGTTTATTCTCCAGAAATCACTGTGCGTTTTAGGAAACTTTTTATGATTACTGCAATATTCATTTATACTTAGACACTTGTTTGTTGTTGGTAACACTGAAATGCTGGAGCTTTCTCTTGTTCTAGCTCCACTTTCTGAGCCATTCATGATTTAAAAAAATTTCTTAACAGGCTAATTCATATTAAAGCTACTTCAGCAGAATTAATGACATCAGTTACCATTTCAGAATTTTCCTATATATCTGTTATAAATTAAAATTTTGTTGTTCATGTCTCAGGAATGGCCTCACATAGAGGCTCTTCAAAAAATGATGGAAATTTAGAAGGAGCCATCAGGTGTGCCAGGCAAAAGAGAACCTAAACATAGGAGATGGAGTAGGTTTGGAGTTGGAATATGTTTGGAGCTGAGCAAGGCAGCAGCAGTGCAGAGCAGAGAGATTAGTGAGTCATTTATTCCCCCTTTTTTAAAAAGTTGAATTGCAGGTAACCTGCAGTCTGCACCTATTGCAGCCAGGTAACTTTGGCATTGTTTGTGCATTGTATTTGTCCACGTGTTCCAGCAGTGACAGAACTTTTAATTTAATAAATCCTGAGTTTTGCTGTCACAAAGCAGCCAGTGGTGTCTTTTAAAACAATCCTGTGAGTGCTGGAGCAAAGATGGCCAAACATTAAAAAAGAATCCTGTGAGAAAAATGAGTAGGATTTGAGATTGTGTTAATTGATTTTACTGTACATTAGATTTAGATTTCAGTTTTGTTGGTTTGGCTCTGGACTGAGGTCTTACATCATGCGGTTCTCTTGCATTCTTTCATACTTGTGAATATTAAGGCTTCAGGAAGGGAAATCCATCTCTATCTGAATATTTGTGCTTGGTGCAGGCTGTAATGGGACACTCCTTTATGCATTTCACAGCTTATTATAGATTTCTTTCCTGTGCTGTGAAATCTGTTCTCCTGCTTGATTCTGTTTACAAGTAACTACCCAAGGTTTATCTCTGAAAATCCTGTTTTGGTGAGGATAAATATAGAAAGTCTGACTTGTGTTTGTTTATATGTGAGATTATCCTATTTCATTTTAGTGTTTTTTCAATGGTTTAGACTTAAAGGTCTTTCCTTTGAGGGAGGGTATTTATTCATTATCTTTCTCAGGAAACCATATCTGGTGCCCAGGTTCTGTGGCAGGAGTGATTCCTGCAAAAACAAGGATCTCTGCAAGTTGGCTTTTTGGGATGGAGTGCTGAGGCAGAAAAGGAAAAGGCTACTCAAAGGAGCTGGGAAGCAGAAAGCTGATAAAGTGGGATGGAAAGGGTTATGTGTGTAGGTGACAGTCATTCAAGAGGGCATTGGGCTGCTTGGAGTACTTTTTCATGTTATGAATACTTCAGACAATTGGCTGACAGAGCAATTGCTGCTTCTTTCAGGTTTTGTTAGGGTTTACTGTTTGTTTTTTCAGTGAATTTGTATTGTTTAAAAATTCTGAGTAAGGAACTCTTAGGATTTTTCCCTCTGGAAATATAGAGATTGTATTTTGAAATACCACCTTGAATTCTAGTTTTCCCACCTCACAGTAACAGAATTAATGCATGCAAGTAGATCCTTTTGCAGGAAATGATGCTCATCACGTGGAGCAGATATTCTGTATCAGTGGCTTATAAATCCTTAAGTAGCCTTTAACAAAAGCAGCTGCCCTCTTTCACACTTACTGAATAAAGACAGTAAAAGACGTTGGAAAACAAATATTATAAAGATACTGAAAATACTCAAACCATGTTGGAATTAGCTTGCAGAAATGAAAGTTTGCTCTTAAGCCATGCTCTGCATGGTGTTTGTCTGCAGAGAAGGGGGTGCTTGTTCTTTGTGTGGACAACCATTTGGAGCCAGAGCTCCAGTTCTGCCGAAGGGAGTGTGAACCGACTGTGATTTCTTCCCTTGGAGGTACAGTAATGCTTTTGGCAAGAGTTCCCGAAGGCTCTGCAGGCTGGAAGTGAGTGCAGGCAGAGCTGTCCCCTTCGCTGGGCCTCTTTTTTCCCTTTTCCTGCAGCAGCTGGCAGCGGCCGCCTGTTGCTGTGGGCCGGGTGTGAATTCCCTCCTCGCAGTGCCAGTGAGCAGAACAGCCTCGGGTGAAGGTTCTGCAGCACAAAACACTGGCAACAGAGGCCTTTGGGTACCTTGGAGCTGCTCTGAGCAGGGCTGGGACGCTGGGATGTGTGTGGGTTTGGTGATAGCCACCCTGGCACAGGATGCTTGGTGAGTGCTGGATGCGGGCTCTGGTTCACTGGGGGAAACCCAGGTTTTGTGCAGGAAAACCGTGGCTGGTTTTTAAGGATTGGAGAAATTCAAAAGCTTGGGATTGTGTTTAATTTTGCTAAAATAAAGCTGGGAGTAGCTGGGATGCCTGTGTTAGCAGGGAAGGGAGGGTGGTGGGCATGGATCACAGTGCCTGGGTCTGCTCTGGGCTCTCCCATGGGAATTGCTGGATTTTAAGCACTGGAATTGCACTGGCATCTCCCCCACTGCTCATGGACTCAGGGTTGATAAAATATGCTGATTTCTAAGACAAAGTGGAGTCCCGGGATGGCAAAGCTGTTTGGACAGCTGGATTTGTTTGTAGTGTATATTTTTGAGTTCTTTTTCAAGCTCGGTCAGAAATCCTTCCTGGTGATGTTGGGCCCTTATGTTTGACTTGAGAGATGCATCTCTGAACTCATCCAGAGTGTGTGGAATGTTTGAGCTCGTGGACTTCACTGAAATAGGATTATCTTCACACACGTGCAGTTTTGATTGCCCCTTCAGACAGTGTCTAATAGCAAAACAAGAATGACTACTAATTATAATAATAACAACAACAAATTTTCCATAGAAAATTACTTTTGAAGTGATGTTCTAAACTAAATTGCTTTATAACATGAAATTGATAAATACCCTATAAATAATCTTACAATTGTCTGACAAGTGGAGTCGAGTATCTGTGGGATTTGCTATTTATGTGTGACTAGGAGGGACTCACAAGTGCTGCTGTATTTTCACGAGGGCACAGCTTTTACTGTCCTACACCGTGCTGGAACATTTCCAGCTGGGCTCAGAAGAAATAATATCTAATGTGGAAGTAGAAGCTTCAGGTGTTTTTTCATTTTTTCCAGAGACTGTAAGAGTTGAAGGTGGATGAATTCAGAAGAGGATTTTTAGGGAGTGGAGTATAAGCAGTTCCCTGCCCGGAAGAGGAGTTGTTCTAATTTAGGAAAAGGGAATTATTTGCCTACAGAAAGGCCTGGGGTGTGGCCTGCTGAGATTGCTGAGATAACTCAATAATTTTAGGTGTCTTTAGGGAAGGTCTGCCTGCTGTGCTTGTTCCTGGAGACAAGTTGATCTCATTGCCCAGTTTTTTGGTCCCTTCTTCCAAAAGTCTTTAGGGGAAATTTTTGTTGGGTTATTCTGTGTTATAATTTTTGTTAGGATTGGTTTTTTGTTTGGGTTTTGTTGTTGTTGGTTTGGTGGGTTTTTTTTGGCAGAAAAACTCCCAGTTCAACAATATTTAGGGCTGTGACTCTTCATTTAAAGTGAGGATGAGTGAGATAAGCACTGTTGTGTAAAATGGAAAATTTATTTTGCTTGGGAATTTCAGTAAGTTTGTTCATCAGTGGTCACTTGACAGCCCCACCCCCCACTAAATGCAACACTAAGTTGTTGAAAAGGGAGTTCTGAGACAAAAAACCCAAACCACTGATGTAGGTACATGTTTTGTTTCATTTCATAAGCACTTTTGGGGAGTAAACAAAACTTTTCCTTTGAAAACCACCTTGTGCTTACTAAAGCAAAACAGAATAATTCTGAGCAGAGATTTGTTTTTCTTTGAGACAGTGAAAAGCAGGAATCTCCTGGAGCTGTAGGTGGTTTTGCAACTTCCAAATTGTAATTTTAATTGTAGTAGCCCAGCTAATATTTAGTTGAAAAGCGAGAATTTGCCTTGCAGCCACCAAAGGTTCTGCATTGCAGCACCAAGAAGGAGCATTTGCTGAGCAGTGATTTTAGCCATGGGTTTTGGTGTTGCTGTTTCCCAGGATATCCCAGGCTTTGTGTGAGGCTCCCTGCCTGCTTGCTCAGGGCTGGGGTGGGATCATTCCCGTGTCCAGGAGCTGTTTCCATGCTGTTATCCAAGAGGAGCTACTGTACATTAAATATAGAGCCCGTTGTGCTGCCATTAACTCAGTTTGCCTCAGTCATTAGCTCAGAGCACTGCAATTCCAGACTTTGCTGCTGAGGCTGCTCTTGCAATTGAATTCTCCTGGAACTGAGCTGGGACAGTGATTCCTGGGGAATTGTGAGCTGCTGTTCCAGTCCAGCCTGGAGAATGGGCTCAGGGAGCACACAGCGCTCGGGACCAGCTGTGAAACCTCCGAGGTTGGATTTTCCAGTGGATTCTGCTAATCTGCAGCTACTAATTTGTAATTAGTGCAAAGGGCCAAGGCTTAGATGGGGGGCAGAGCAGGGGATGCAAAGGGTTACAATTGTATTGTTAACGCTGTTGGCTCTGCCCTCCTCGGGCTGCCAGGGGAATTTGGCACAGAGTCCCCATGTCCTGAGGTTCCCAAGTCACTGGTTTGCTTGGCATCGTCTTAATCCAGCATCTACCATGAAAAATGAGCTGAGATTTGATGCAGGAGCAGGAATTTCTGTACAGCCAAGTGACTCTTGAGCAAGCTGAGGAATAGCGCAGAAGAATTGTGAGTAGTTCAGCCAAGGTGCTGTTCCTGAATGCAGCAGAGTTCTGGACCCTCATGTCCAGAAAGGAGGTCACTTTTAGCTCTTACCTGACAGGGGCCACAAAGGTGACAAAGGTACAGGAACAGGTTTTATTTGAAGAAAGTATTATAAATAAAAGCTTGTTGAAGAGATGAACTTGGAATGGCAGGAAGATGATGAGAGGGGAGCAATGGCTTTGTCTCTCTCCTCATTCAAAAGTCAGGGCAAGAGCAGTCCAAACCATTGGATTTTAGGTTAAAAAGATACAAAAAGAGCCCGTGAAGAAAAGGTATTTTAAAAAGTACATAGTTTAAAGCCTGGAATCCATGACCACGGGATGTTGTTGAGGCTAAAGGATTTAGGGCTGGGCAGGATCACCAAGGGACATCCCCACACCCTGTGTGGGTGTTTGAGGGGCTCCTTATTTCCCTCTATTGGCAGCATATTTTCCCTCAGCCTTGCTTTTGGAGAGACTTTCTCAGATATTGAAATAGACTTTTTGAACTTGCAACATACTTCAGCATCAAATATTGATTCCTCTTCTGTCTCTGCCTTTCATCAGAGCATTTTTAAAGATTGTTCCTTCATATTAATTTGCTATGATAGGCTTTAAAAAATGGGGGAAAAACCACCTTGAATTTCACACACAGACAGGACACAGAGGGCATTTCACTGGAACTCAAGAATGGTCCAAAGACAGGTCATTATTTTTATTTTCCATAGAGCCAGTGGTCTCCTCTGGTGCTTTCCTCTGCAGCTGGAGTTTGCTGTTGCCCACTGAGGCTCAGTCACTGCAGTGTGTGAGCTCTTCCAGCACTGGTGACTCCAGGCTGCCAGGGATGCCCACGTTCACCTGGTGATGAGGGAAGTGCCCTTCCCTTGAGTCACTGGTTTGCCTTTAATGACAATTCTTTTGCTGTATGGAAACTGAAATCCCTCATACACAGATACAAACCCAGCTTTCTTTTCGTTGCAGTGAATGATGGGCTCATTATGTGAGCACATCTACAGGGTTTTACTGTTCAGGAGTAGCTGGAAATTACTCTTTTGAAAGAGCAGTTGTAATTAAATGATTCTGAGATAAGTGCAGTGTAGTTCGCTTTTCCTTCATTTTCTCCTCTGAAAATTTTGCTTCCCTGCGTTTATGCTGATATCAGCCATGTCTTTTCAGTAAAATAAACTTTCCTTGGGTTTCAGCAATGCTTAGAAAATATTGCAGTGTTAGATGGAGCGGGATTAATAGCATGGTAAATGAGGAGGGGTCTGATCTTAAAAAAAAGCTGTTTCTTGGTGCATCTGGATGAGAATCTGGGCTGAAGAGAGATGTTGTTTGGCAGAGCTGGCAGATGCGGGGCGTTGGCTTCTCTTTGGGATATCCCACTGGGGGATTCCACCTAGCAAAGCACACTGCCTCGTGTTCCTGACAGGGCCCACGGAATGTCTCAGGACAGCCTGGAACCACACTAAAGCCTCTTCCCTGTTTTATTCCCTACCAGAAGCAAGACGGCCAACGGGGATTACCGGAAGGAGCACCGGGAGCGGAGCCGCAGCCCCATCGAGCGGGCGGCTGCCCCCACCATGAGCCTCCATGCCAACCACATGTACGCCTCCATCCCCAGCCTGAGCATGGAGCAGCCCCTCGCACTGACCAAAAACAGCATGGATGCAGCCAGGACAGTCGGCATCTCCCCCAGCCTGAGCAGCGTGGAGAGGCAGCAGGTACGGGATCATCCCGGCCGGGGCACGGGGAGGGCTCCCAGCTGTGACCACAGCCTGGTGTGAGCTACAGAGGGGAGGAGAGGCCACTCCTTGGGCAGGATGTGGTTTAAAAATGCACACTGAATGTCACACAGCTCGTTGTGGCATTCATTGTGACGTTCCCAAGCTTGGGAATGTGTGTGTTTTATTTGGGAATGCGTGTGTTGTATTTGGGAATACATGTGTTGTATTTGGGAATGCGTGTGTTGTATTTGGGAATACATGTGTTGTATTTGGGAATATGTGTGTTGTATTTGGGAATGCGTGTGTTGTATTTGGGAATACATGTGTTGTATTTGGGAATATGTGTGTTGTATTTGGGAATGCATGTGTTTTAACTGGGAATTCAGAGTGTGGTTCAAGGAGGCTTCAGCACCTGCCAGGCAATGCCTGGGGACATCACCTGTGCCCCTCCTGGTGATCCCTGTGTGTCCCCTCATCTCTGTCCCAGCTCTCTCCACTCTCAAGAAGGGGTAAAATGCACAAGGGAATATTTGACACTGAATGATCTTAGTTTTAGCCAGCCAGAAGCATTTGCTGCATTGTTGCATCACTAATTCACTTTTCCTCAAGCCAAGTCATTATTTTTGATTATTTTATGCCTTATTTCCATGTGCTGGAGTGGTTGTTAAGGTTTTTTTGTTGGTTGGTTGTTCTTTGGTTTGCCATCTTGCACATGGCATTTGTTTTGCTGCAGAAGTGCTGAAGCTGAGCCATCTCTGTGCAGGTTTGGCAGGAAGAGTTTTCTTACGTGTCAGACTCACTTTTATCCCTCCTACAAGTGGAGAGACAAAGCAAGAGAACTGAGCTGTGATGAGCTGCAGCACTGAGAAATTAAACTGGCCCATGTACCCAAGCTCTTCCTTCCCTGGATCCCTCTCTTCTGTTATCTTTGACATTTTGAACTAGATCACAATCATTTTTCCTGGGAAAATAGGATGTTAAGGCAAGGCCTTGATAAGAGCACAGAGTAGAAATTATACAAAATAAAAAGTGTACTAAAAAAAGAAATCCTAGTTTGATGATTCCTTGTTTTGGGGTTGGTTTTTTTTTTAACTGAACATGTTGAATGAGATTTTATCTTACTCAGTTTCTAATAAACAGGTGGGAGAAAAAATACCTCATTTGCAGCAGGACAGGGGTATTCAGCTGCTGTATTTAATGATTGTTACTAAATTCTCAGTTCATCTCAGTATTTTTGTATAAGTTTCTATATTCTGTACACACACAACCATAGCAGAGGATTCTGCAAGGTGCCTTATCCTGTCCCTTGGGTCCATGGAGGTGTTGGCACCTCAGACATTATTTCCTGTCTCTCTCTACTTCCCTCCTCTTGCATGTCCAAAATACTCTTCTGAAGAGATTAAAATATAAAATAAACCACTTCAGAGAGGCACAAAATCCTGGCCTCTATAGAAAATCATTACTCCAACATGCGAACTGCTTACAGAAAAATTAAATAATTTTTTTTCTTTATTTACTTTTTTTTTTCACTTTGCTGCCAGTGCAGTAAGGTGTAAATAACCTCACTGCTGTTGTGTCCTGGCAAATGGTGTTAAACCTCCCTGGAAAGCTCAGCTCTTTTACTTTACTGGTCTTACTCTTCTTCTGCCTAAAGTACCACCAAAGAAGGAAAATTCCCTCCTTCCTCACTGACCTTGTATGGGGGTAGGTGGTTTTTTTGTGGGTAAAATTTTGTAAAATGGCCAAGAAATTAAATGACATCAATTCTGTTAATCTTTTGAACACTTACTATTTAATTTGCATTGAGTATAATGGACTCCTTGCATCATCAAATATATGAAATTTCTTCCAATACCTGTATTATTTCCTTTTAGCCACCTGGAGAAACTGGGACATTTCTTTACCCAAGGCTTTGTTTCAGTGTAACATTTCCATAGTAAACAATTACGAAACAAGTATTTTATGTTTACACTTTGTACAAAGTATAGATGGTGCAGTTCTGAGGTTGCAATGTAGCTGTGAATAGACATTTTGGGGAATTTGCATGTGCTGAGAATGACAATGATGTTAATTAAGTAGTGCTGGAAAGGGAGGTGGATTACAGCAGGGAAGGACTCATGGCTCAGAGTTCTTCAGTGTACATCCTGTGGGATTGGGATGCACTATGGAATACAGAGGTAGGGCTAGGAAAACTCAGCTTCTGAATAAAAATTGCAACACCAAGACAACAAATACCTCTAAAATCTACAAAACTCTTCCGAGTCCTGACAAAGAGGTGCGGCCATAGAATGAAACAAACATTTAATGTGTTGGCACTTAGTGCTGCATGTGGAACTCTGTAAAGTTGACACAATCACCGTAAAACCACTTTTAAGATTTGCTTTCACACTGCCCTTTTTCTGGTCACTGAAATAACAAGAACCATTATGGAAATGCAATGTGGATTTTTATTTTGATCAAAGAATATTGGATATTTGGGGGGTTAGTACAAATTGGATAGTTTATGGGTTTAATTGCTGTGGGTGGGAAGTTGCAACAGTCACTGTAAAATCACTTTTAAGATTTACTTTCAAACTGCCCTTTTTCTGTTCACTGAAATCACAAGAACAGCTACGGAAATGCGATGTCGATTTTTATTTTTAATCGAAGAAACAACTGAATATTTAGGTGTTTAATAGGAATTGGATAGTTTATGGGATTAATTGCTGGGGCTGTGAAGCTGCAACAGTCACTGTAATTAAGATTTGCTTTCACACTGCCCTTTTTCTGGTCACTGAAATAACAAGAACCATTATGGAAATGCAATGTGGATTTTTATTTTGATCAAAGAATATTGGATATTTGGGGGGTTAGTACAAAATGGATAGTTTATGGGTTTAATTGCTGGGGCTGTGAAGTTGCAACAGTCACTGTAATTAAGATTTGCTTTCACACTGCCCTTTTTCTGTTCACTGAAATCACAAGAACAGCTACGGAAATGCGATGTCGATTTTTCTTTTTAATCGAAGAAACAGCTGAATATTTGGGGGGGTTAATATGAAGTGGATTTAATTGCTGCTGTGGCTGGCCTGAGTGTGACACTTGTGTCCCCTGCAGAACCGTCCCTCCGTTATCACCTGCGCTTCTGCCAACAACCGGAACTGCAACCTGTCGCACTGCCCCATCGCCCACAGCGCCTGCTCCGGGGCTGCCTACAGGAGACCCTCCAGCTGTAAGTGCCTCACTCCAAACTGGCCCCACTGGGATTCCAGGAGAGCAGAATGAGCCCCACTGTGCCCGTATTACCAGGGAGAAAAGGAGGTGAAACAATGGGCACCCCTTTGTGTCCCCCATCCTGTGCCGCAGCAGAAAGCAGCAATGCAGAATTAGGGGGAGAGAGGTGTTCTTTCTCCTTGTTTTGAAAAGGTTCTTTTTTAAAAAAAAAAAAACAAAAACCTGAGCGCCCCACACAGACAAATAAGTCATTATGTTTATTTTAGTGCAACTGACAAACAGCAGCCAGGGCCAGCAGATCCCCCCACGCTCTTATTTTAGGAGCTGTAGTTTCCCTGCTCTCTCAATAGCCAGGAGACTCTTGTGATTCAGCTGCAGTCGCAGAAATCTTTCCTGCAGCCACAAATACCCTTCCAAAGCCCGTACCCTCCACCCTGCTCTGCTTGGAGAACACAAAAAGCTTTGGAGGGCAGTTGCTACAGCAACCCAAGCAGGGAGCTTTAGCTTTCTGCCTTCTGTGCAATTAGTTCTGTTCATGAAATCTGGTCAGGCAGTACTTGCTGGGAAACCTGGGCTGTTTCTGTTCACTCTCACTGCACAGAAAGCACAGGGGGAAGCTCAGCCCTTTCCTTGCAAGTCCTTTACCTGTTGAGGCAGAGCTTTAACTTGCAGCATTGTCTAGAGCTCAGGGCAGTGTGGCTCCAGCAGCCAGGATGTGTCCATGGAACAATACCAGTGTGATGCAGGCAGCAACCTAAAGTCCATAGTAGGGTAATTATTAGTATTTTTATTAGTAGTAGTATTTTTTAATTTTTATAAGGATCATTGTGCAGTTGATTACTAGAACTGGGAGCTGAAGGAGACCCTTAGACTCTTGCAGAAATCAATCATTGGGGATCTCAGATGTTACAGGTTTTCTCACAAACTGGTGCTACTGGTCCCAGGAGAGCTGCTCCAGTGGGCATGGGAACAGGGGTAAATGTTTCCAAAAAAGATTTGTCTCCTGGCAGGTGAAGAGGTGTCTGTGCATGACACTCATGTTTATTTTAGGATCAATCAAGCCTTGCTGGAGCACGGGGGCAGTGCCATGGATCCCAACAGCTCCAAGTATTTTTGGAAAGATAATTCTCATTGAGACACACAAATATTGGTTCTAAATGGTAAAACTGCAGTGCTCTTATATTTAGTCTGAGGAATTGCTACAGTTCTTGTTCAAAACGTGTCCTTTAAGGCTCTTGTAATAGTCTTACAGCACTTAACTGCAGTGGCCATGATTCATTTAGTTCTGACTGCTCCCAGCACAAGTGTGTGGAGTAAGATGAAACCCTGAGCTCAGCTTTTGGCACGCTGCAATTTAGGATGAGGTCTCCTCACACCTGACTGCTATCAGCAGGCTTGGGAGCTGATTTTAAATAACTGTTTACATCATTAATTCCGTTTAAGCCTAAATATAAGTTCTATGTGATTGTTTTGGGAGAAGGTTTCCATAGAACTGGAGCTGGAGCTGTTAGTTGCCTAAGGGAGAAATATAATTATATATAAATGCTCACCTGTTGCAGGTCACAGAAATGCAAATTTTTTTTTTTTCCTTTCATTTTAACTCCTTCCTCCCCACCTCATTCCCTACTGGTTTCACTCCCAGGTCTGTAAGGGTGTAAGGAAGGCCATCTTTGTGACAGGGATTTGCAGTGACAGGGCATTAAGCTACAGGGGGAGATGCTTTGAGGGCTGGAGCCCCTCTGCTCTGGAGACAGGCTAGGAGAGATGGGGGTGGTGTTCAGCCTGGAGAGGAGAAGGCCCTGGGGAGAACTTAAAGCCCCTTCAAGTTCCTAAAAGGGGCTCCAGGGGAGCTGGAGAGGGACTTTAGACAAGGGCCTGAAGTGATGGGACAAGGGGAATGGCTTCCCATTGCCAGAGGGCAGGGTTAGGTGGAATATTGGGAAGAAATTCCTTACTCAGAGAGTGCTGAGATCCTGGCACAGGCTGCCCAGAGCAGCTGTGGCTGTCCCTGGATCCCTGGAAGTGCCCAAGGCCAGGTTGGATGGGACTTGGAGCACCCTGGGACAGTGGAAGGTGTCCGTGCCATGGCAGGGGTTGGAATGAATGGGATGAGCTTTCAGGTCCTTCCAAGCCAAGCCATTCCAAGACTCAGTGAGAGAGGACAGGATAAAGTGCAGCTTGTGAGTGCAGCACTCACTCAGCAGGGTTTTAACTCCCCCTCTGCCTCGTGTCCCCACAGCCACCACTGCCTGTGACCCGGTGGTGGAGGAGCACTTCCGCAGGAGCCTCGGCAAGAACTACAAGGAGCCTGAGCCGGTGGCAAACTCGGTGTCCATCACGGGGTCAGTGGATGACCACTTTGCCAAAGCACTGGGGGACACGTGGCTGCAGATCAAGGCTGCCAAGGATGGGGTGTCCGGCAGCCCCGAGTCGGCGTCGCGGCGGGGCCAGGCGTCCCCTTCCTCCCACATGGTCAATCACAATCACTCGCCCTCCGTGGTCTCCTGAGGACAGGACCCTTCCCGTCGTGAATTTGCATGGTTTGACTGAGCTTGGAACAGTGCTTAAATAGTGGTGGGGGAGGGGAGGTTTAGTTTTCAACACACGTTTTTGTGTACTCACTTTGTTGGTTTTTTTTTTTTTTTTGTAAAAGGGTGCCCTTAAAGACGATAGCAGGAACTATTTCATAAAGATTCATACGATGTAGCATCCTTTTTTTTTCCTGCCTCAATTACCAAAGAAACCTCTGATGCAAATCTGCTGCCCCTTAAAAAAAATAATGCACGCTAATCTACAAAAGCCATTACACTTAGTTGGTTGACCCAAGTGCTTTTTCTGCTTTTCTTAGCTTCTCAAGACTAGAATTTGTCTGGTTTGCTTACATTGCCTTTTTTTTTTCCCTCTGTGAAGTAATTTTGTATGTATATACTTGAAAAGAACTGTCATGTATGATTTGCACTATTGGAGGAGGACTGAAGTTGCACAGCAACTTTCTGGAAGAGGCTAATATTTTGAGGGCAAACTGCTGAAAAAAGGGTTTAAGGATGACATTTCTATCAGTTTGATTTTTCTTTGAGCAAAACAGCTTTGGAAGGGGAAGTCTCATACAGGTTATAGGTCTTTCTCTCTTTAGATTTCAGGTGCTTAGTGCTTGCAACTGGACTGCATAATTTACAGAACACGGGCATTTTTTCCTAAACACTGCAGTTTGTTAGACTAGAGCTGAGGTTGGAGGGTTCCATAGTGCTTAACGATGCATGTTTTATGAAAAATAGCTGGTATCTATTAATGTATAGACAGTAAGAATCATAATACTTATTAGCTTCTCTTCAGAATTAGTTTATTTTTGTCAGTAACAACCCTAGATATACTTACTGCTGGTACAGTTGTACTCTATGATATTTGTATTTGCTATTTCACTTTAGTGGCAGCAGCACCGAGGGCAGCTCAGGACAGGCCTCGTTGCAGCACTGCTGCTTCACAGGGATCTGCTTCCCAAACCCCAGTCTGTGTAATCCACCCTGAACTAGCTGCAGGAACTGCTACCCTTACGGATCTTGGCTGGACAACAGATTGTTACAGTTTGTGAAAGATGATCTTTCAGTTTGTTTATTTTTTTTATTTTTTTTTTTTTTTAAGCCTATCCATCAGCCTATGCCAAGTCGCAGCATACATTCCTCCAGTAGGGACTTTATACAGGTATTACTGCATTTATTATCATTTGCTATATTAATAGCTACTAACTAGAAATTAGGCAGTAGAGGCAGGCATAAAACCACAGCTGTGCTAGTGCTAAGAGCTTCTCTTCTCCTTGTTAAGTGTAACTACTCTCCCCCATACATTCCATCTTCCCAGGACAAGTTGCAGCCAGGGCTTGGTTTTTATACTGGGTCCCCTGAAAGGATGGGCTCAGTGTAGGAAGTGAGAACTGGTTGGAAGATGAACTCCACGTGATGTATTATGGACTATGTTACAGTATTGGGTCCATTGTGGCTTTTATTTTATGCTTTTTGTTGTTTGGTTTTTTTTTTTTTTTAAAGCTAAGCTATTTAATTTGGAAAAGGTGCAGGGTAGAAAGAGATCGGGAGATTGGCTCTTACTCTTGGTGAGAAGGTGGCTGCTCAGTTTTCTTTAAAAAATGAAAAAAAAAAACCCACAAAAAAACAACCCAACACCTAAGCCCCCCCAGTTTTACACATTTCACTACCATCTTACTGGGTAGTCAACGCTTCCTTGCTTTGGCATTCAGTACCCTACTCTCTGTAGGAAGATTGTTAAAAGAACACTTTTTTTATATAGGTAACTTTAAGACCATCGTTACGCTGTGCGTAAAGAATGTACAGAGAAATTTGTAGGTATTTTTTGAGGAACAATTAATTTGTTAATGATATGTAGCTATTTAATTTTTCCCTTTCCTTTATTGTAATCATTCTTTTTTTTTTTTTTTTTGTTCGTTTGGAGAAAAAAGTTGATCTTTTTTTTTTTTGTTGTTGTAGATTTGTCTGTAATACAGTAAAAGTGCAGGAACACAGTTATTCTATGAGGACACTGCATTAGCATTAATAGCCACTCGTTTGTTATTGCTACAGGCTACTGAGCAGTATAACAGTCAATACTAATACTGTAGATGGACTCTGTGGAAAATGTGACTCCTCTATTTCTTTGTAAACACAAATAAGATAATGTTTTTAAAGCTAATATTTTCAATAATAGCTGTTTTACAAGGTTACATTTACTTATCTGAGATAGGTAAATGGATTTGAGGGCAATAAAGATTTAATGTGCTATGTCCAGTAAAACAGATATTGGACACAACAATGTCACGAAAGCCAAAGGGTTGGGGGGAGGTGGAAGGACACTAAACTGAACTCACCATCACGAGACGTGGTGAAGTTTCTTCACAGAGCCAGGTTATCTACAGTTCAGTTTGAAAGATTCTCTCTGTGTTTGTAAATCTGTAATATACCATTCTTTTGTGGCCTTGTTTCACCTGGGAAAAAAAAAAAAAAGGTTTGGCAGGCCATCTTTTTTTTTTGTACTTAAAAGTAGCCTTAAAGAACAATAAAGTGCTCTTAAATCACAGGTGTGTTCCTAAGCCTCTGTATTGCCTGGTGAGAGAGGAATTGGTGTCTGTGCCTCGGGAGCTGGAGGCAGGAACAAACCTCTGGCCACATCCTGCTTTCCTTCCAAGGATCCCTACCTTTTTTAGGACCATAACCCCACTGCTGGGGCTGCCACAGCCTCAGCCTGGGGTTCAAGGGGGGGTTTCTCTACAAGAATTTGTCAAGAAACCCTTTACAGCAATAAAAAGCCCTGTTGCTGCCCCATGCTGGGCCTTGAGGAGCTCACCTGGACAAGGATGGGTGTGGAAAACACCAGCTGCTCCTGCATTTCTGCTCGTGAAAAGACCAATTTTCCAGCATTTTGTTTGTCCCTCAGCTTCTTCAAGTGTCACCTAGAGAACAGGAATCCCTCCCTGGAGAAAACAGCTGTATTTTGTCCTCTGTTCTGGGTGAGCAGCGTTCCAATGGCACTGGAGATGGTTAATCCTTAAAAATTAATTGTAATTACCTGAGTTTGAGAAAGCCCAGTGAACCAGGCAAGAACCTGCAGAGGGCTTTCAACACTGAATGCATTAAAGGGGGTCCAAAATGCAAAGAAAGGAGCCTCTAAAAGGAACGAGGGTTTGAAAACACAGCATGGCCGGGCTCGGTGTGAGGGAGATTCCATGAGAACACTTCCAGGAGGATTGGTTTAGCACATCTGAAACACATCCCTCTCCAAACAGCCGTGGAAGGAGGCCCAAATCCATGTTGTGAGGGTGCGTGGGAGGGAGGCCAAGGACAACACACCCTCACAGGCCTCACAGGCCGCTCTCTGAGGGGAGCTGCTTTCCCTTCAGGAAAAAGGGAAAAAGTCCCTGCACCAACATTTTGGGGGCTCCACAGGCACATCGCTGTCTTCCAGGTCAGTAATTTACACCAAACTCCATTTTCTACGTGGTAAAAGGGTTTTTCTAACTGGCACAAGCAGAAAGCTGCACAGGCACCGTGGCCTGGAGAAAGCCGCTCAGACACACATTGCATTAAGTCCCCCAGTATTTGTAATGGCACCTTTTTCTGTGAGCTGAATGAGAGGCAAATCCAGCTGTGTGTTTGTAACTCAGCCCTACACACAAACGTTACTTTTGCTAATGTCAATCCAACCATCATTTCAATTTCAGAAAGCAGCCCTGACATCATCAGCACCGATTTGGGCTCCGTGCATAGGTCAGGGAGAGCCTTTCCTGAATGCAGTTCTGATCCATTTCAAGCTGGACTGGTTGTGAAAATTATCTTTGCAGACAAATCTGTGCAGAGGCCAGAGGGAGCTGGGCAGTGCTGGTGTGACCTGGAGTGGTACAGAAGGTCACTGCCACCTGTGGGCACCTGGGCACTGAGTGGTGCCACTGGACACTGACCACTGACAGCTGGGCCAAGGGACCTCAGGAGCCTGGGAGTGGCACTGCTCGGGATGATCCCTGTGAATGGAGATCCTCCAGTATCCAAACACTGCCACCAGCTCATGTTCTTAACGTGACACCCAGGCAAGACCCAGAGAAACATTTCCAGTGTTATTTGTGCACTCCCCAGGGCTGGCACACTTAGGCTTGGCCCAGGGGAATGTTCGAGCTATCTTTAGATCCTTCTTGAAATTTAAACCCCTCTGCATCCTCCTGATCCATGTCCTCTGGCATGGACACAGCCCCAGCTCTGTTTCCAGGTCTCCAGCTCTCTTCCCTTAGCAGACTGATTCCACAGCTGGATTACAAGGTATGATAAAGCACATTTTATCCCTGAAAGGCTCTTGATAAAAACTGTATCAATTTAATAATTTTTTAACCTCTCTTTAACTGGGAACATTCTGCCCCTCTCTGAACAGCTACCTCAAATGCTTTCTTGGGTATAAGACAGCCAAGATAATTTAACTGCTTATTTTTGAGCTGCAGTTGCACGCAGTGGGAGCAGTGCCAAACACCAGACCATTCCCAGTACAGGCTCCTCCTGAGCTGCCCCTTCCTTGTGGACAGTGTCCTGCTGAAGGCTCCATCCCCATCCAGCAGCAGAGCCCATCCCTGAGGAACACGGAATAGGAAATTCTCCTATTTTCCTTTGTGAAGGATCAGGAGCCCAATTCAGCAGACAACAATGGGCAGGCTCAGGGGTTTAGAGCTGCTAATTGCTGTGTCACTTGGGCATCGATAGCCAGGGACATTCCTCTCTGCTGGGAATGGTTGGCATGGGATTAGTTATACATGGATATTCACACTGGCATGCATTTATATTGTAGCAGAGCTGGAAAAAAACAGAATTTCTTTTTCCACAGGCTAGTTTCACATAATGACAAAGCAGTTAACTGACTTCCACAAGAGCACATTTCAGAACTGCAGTCACATGAGACCCTTTCAATCTTTCCTTGCTTGCAGCCCAGCCAGTTTCACTGCTCACTGCTGCACTGTTCAGTCTAATTTTACATTTTGTTTTGCTAAGCAGCAGCTTTCTTAAATGCCAGGGAGAACGTCTGTCTTCTCTCCATCACAAAGAGACACAAAGGCATCTGTCAACACGGAGCTGTGTCAGCCAAATGCCTGCTACATTTCATAGTCAAAAAGCTGCTTATCTTAAAACTGTTTGCTCAGTTTGGGGAAATACTGTGCACACAGAGCCCTTCTGAGAGCCTCTGCTATCGTGGGGAATCAAGGTTACCTTTTTTAATCCAGGAAAACACAAAGCTCTGCTCTCCTGCTTCCTGAAATAGTAAAATACTGTGGGTCGAGCTGTGTTAATGACATCTGCCTTGTGTGTTAGAACATCCACAAGATACCACTGAGGTTATAGTAGCTCTAGGTGGTTAAAAGGAAGTATAAAAAATACAGGGTGGTTTTTTTTCTTTCAGAGGAAAAAAATGATTCGACTAACTTAAAAAATAATATTTCTCAGCCTAAGCCTAAACCTTTGCTCTCAGTGCCACTGCAATATTCACTTACCTTTTTTTTTGAGAGGGGAAGCAGAGATGAAAATAGTGAAAAGAGCTAACAGTACTCACAGATCAAAGCAAGGGCTTTTCCTTTTCCTTTTTTCCTTCCAAGGGACGAGTTCCTGGGCTCCTGCTAAGGCTACAGAAAATCTCAGCGTATCAATTTCCCCAGAAGAAAGCGTGTGTGTGTTCAAACAGCACCACAAAGGCTTTTCTCTTGCTTTCCCTGACATACCTGGGGTGAAGTTGATGTCATTTTTCTTCCCCAAAGGCTGTGAGGAGTTACTGGCACTGCCCTGGCTGCTCCAGAGTGTCCTGTTCCATACCCTGACACAAACACACCTGCTCAGGAAACACACCCGAAATCAGAGCTGCTAAAAATAGTCACCCTCTGCTTGAAGGTTTTTACTTTAACAGCAACCTTTTGTCACTTGTAAATCTCTCCTTCCCAGTGGCTCTCATACCCCCCCTCAGGAATTGGAAAATCAAGATTAAAAGAAGTCATTTATTAACCTGCAAGTCCAATTAATAAAGTAACAGCAGAGACCAGCAGACCTTGTTCTTAAAAAGTAAGCAATATTCTCATTTTTCCCCTAAAACACAGTCACACATTGGTACACAATTCACCTTTTGCTGTGAGAAAGCCCCAAGGATACCTCAGGAAAGTGTCCAGAGGAAAATAACATCTAAAAGCACTCAAGACATTTTCTTTGTTGCAATAAAGATGTGACTGGCTGAATACAGGCTAAGAACAGGGCTCAGAATCATCAACCATATAAAGGTAAAATGCACTTCAGCTTTTAAAGATGTTGCCTAAATTGTCCTATTTCAGAGCTCTTTGTTTTGCTCCCCTCCTCTGACAGCAAATTCAGCCTCCAGCTCCCTGGTCTGGGCAATGTAATTAATGTCATTAACTCAAACTGGGAGTTTTCAGGTGGGGAAACGAAGAAAAATCCAAGAATGGCAAAGCCACCACCCACAGAGCGTGGTGGGATCCCAGGGCTTGTTTTAAAGATTTTCAACAGATTTCCTCACAACAGAAAATAATGCTTTGGTTGCTGCCAGGCTTACAAATGCAGCCTGTGAGTCAAGCTCTGACCTTTCAGGATGATGCAAAATCAGCAGCAGTAAATCAAATCATGACTTTGCTGACATGTCTGTAACTTTGAGTGATTAATCCAACAAATAAACAGTTTCTGCCTGGAAATGCAGGAAGGAGGAGTGTGGGATCCTCCTCCTGCTCTGCCCTGTTGCAGCTGAACTCTGGTTGCAGTTTTGGTCCTACCAATTCTCACAGGAAATGTGAAAAATGCCTGGGCAAAGGCTGAGGATTAAAGTCAATACAGATCCACCCATAAAAGATCATTAAAGGGAAACCAGGGGAGGCAGGAAATATTCTCTGTTTAGATGAAAAGTTTGTTCCTTTTAACATTGCCCCATGACAGATCCCATCTTCTCTCCATTCTGTCCTTCTGGGACACATCCCCAAAGCAAATCACATGGATTTTCCCCAAAGAGAAATGTCCATTTTACCAGCAGAGCTAAATTAGCTCACACACCACTCTGGACTTTGAGATTTCTTTACACAACCCGCCAACCATTCAAAAATTGGTTTTCTGCCTTTCTAATGCTAAAGAACAGATCCAGACCATTGCTTTTCTATTACTTGCACAAATCTCCACTGCTGTGTGGCTGTTTGCCCTGCACAGACACCCTGGGACAGCAAACAGAACAACATCAAAGTGCTGCAGTGCCTGGAAAGCTTTCTTGCCATCAGATATTTTGGTTATTAACCCATGTGATCAATTGTAATGCTGATATCTCACAACTGTGTTATGCACTCCCAAAACTCAGAAAATATTTCACCCGAATTTTGCAGGAGCAAAATTAAAATCAGGTTATTCTAAATAACGACATTTGGAATTCATTCTGTTCTTGAGCCATTTAGCTTCACATTTTCAAGGCTTTTTTACACAGCCACAAAACAGATGGGTTCATTTTTAAATTAAAGAAAAAAGAAAACAGATCCTTGGGAATTGGAGGAGCACAAAACAACAAAACCCCAGCGCTGGGAGAGCAGCAACATTTCGAGAGTTGAGAAAGCTGCAATTTACCCAGGGAGGCAGACTGGGGAAAAGCAAAGATTCTCCCCTCAGGAAACCTCCAGTGCTTAGCTCTGCATCCCCAAAATGGGAATCAGCTCCACTACAACCTCAAACCCAAACACTGCAGAAACTCCCACACAGGGACGGTGCTCAGGGAGCACAGGGATTGTTCACTGAGGTGCAGGATCACACACTGAAGCTTCCAGATTTGTATTTATTTATTTAGCTTGTGGGTGAGGAGCCTGCTTAAGCAAATCTATTGCTTTCATTGCTCTGGAGGTACAAATTCAGAACAACATTCCTGCCCTTGCTGAGAGCACCACAGAAGCTGGGTGACAAGAGAGAAACAGCACTTAATTTCTGCCAAGGAGAAGGTGAAAGCTGGCTGGGGGACCTGTACTGCCTGTGACCCTTTGAAGCTTTCCAGCCACAGTTCCACAAAAGCGTGGAAACCCCACAACAGTGTGGGAGCCCCCCAAAAGAAAAAAAATTGATGCTGAGCCTCAAGAGAACTCCTCAGAGACAAACCCTGGCCAGAAAAAGGGATGTGCCAAGGCCTGTCAGCTGCCAGGGAGATGAACTGGAGCTCTGAGGAGGGGTGGCAGCTCCTCAAACCAGTGACAGTACCTCTGCTGGAAAAGCTCCCGAGCCTGCTCCAGCCTGGCTCCATCCAGCTGTTTTTCCTGGCTCTCCTCCAGGTTCCTCTTCTTCTGCCCTTTCCTATCTCCCACCTAGAACAAGAGAGGGAAGGACAACATTAACATGGTAGGACAAAAGAAATGCTGCAGCTTCACGACAACAGAGATTTGGGGCAGTGGGTGAGGCTTTCAGAGTTTTTTTCGGTTCATTTGCTCTTCTCTCATAATGGAAGTTTTGTACTTTTTTTTTTTTAGTGAAAAGTTTAACAGGGGAAAGGAGCCAATGGCAACACTGGGAAAGGTTTGTAAAACACAAAAATATCACTAACACCACTGGATAGCCCAACAAATTACAGGTCATGGCAACTTATTTACACTTCGTACTTAGTTCATGAACACTGCTCTGTAGTTCACTCAGGAAGTGGACAAAAACCCCTCTTTTTTTCTCCTCTGGAGTATATTTGTGATTCAAATTCATCAAGAAATGCTTGTTAATTAAGAATATTTTTAAAAACCCCAGCCCAATTCTTACTTGCTTCTTAATTCTGTTCCATCAGCAAAGTCAAGGCACACCAAATGAATCCAAAGCTTCGGTTCCTGGGGACAGGAACTTTAAATGTCAGTGCAGGCCTGGGAGGACACAGCCAACATTTCCTGCCACTCTCAGCCTGGGTTGCTGAGCTCTATCAGCCCCAATTCCAGCTGTGCTGACCCAGGCTGAGCGTGGATCTGAACCCCTTTGGGATCACTTACTGTGAGACAAAGTCAAGCTTCTGGCACTCAGATGGGTAACAAACAGCACAAGCCTCAAAACCAGAAACTCCTTTTAAAAAAGAGCATTCAAATAACATTTCCTTTCCTGTTGTTTCTTTTCCATAAGAATAGCAAAGCTCTTTGGTGACTCCTCTCTATGTCAGCTCATTTGTTACACAAAGCCCAGTGCCCATCCTGGACATTGCCCAGAACATACCTGCAAGAAAGAGCCAAACCAGAACAGAGAGCAGTTAAAAGTTAAGAACAGATTTATTTAATCCTCTTTTACACACGCAAGTTTTAAAAATACATGCTTAGTGTAAGATTGTCTTTACATTTGACATCAGACTTCTCTCAGAACTTTGAAACCCAGTTTAAGACACCATCAAAGTCTGGCTCAGTGCATCCCAAGCTGGGCATCCAAAAATTGAATTCCAGTAACCACGGCAAATGAATTCCAGTAACCCCTCCTGGACAAGTTGTCCAAATTCAGCTGCAAGGCATTAACAGTGTTAGAGGTGAGGCAGACCTGCATCTCTTCTGTTTATTCTCTTGCCCAGCTGGCTCCACTGAGGTTGGTCTTGCTCTACCAAGCCCCCACTCTGCCAGAGTCTCCTCTGACCTACCTCAGACTCTCAGGGACTTTCCTTGGCCTCACACAGCCCAGGGTGTGTGATCCTTGATCCACCTTCCCATGGCTATGACAGTTACAGAGAGGACAAAGGTGCTTTAAACAAGCAGTGTTTTTAAAAAGCCCAGTATTTAATAACATTAAACTCCAAACTGTGAAAGCCAGAATGTAACCTTGGCTTAGAACATTTCTGAAGCCACAATCACCTACAACTATAGCAACAGAATCATTTAAAAGCAGTGCTTTGGTCATATTCTGAAACGTGTTGTGCTGCACGTCCCCATGTCCTGAGTGTCAGCCCCTGCTGACAGCCCAGTGACATTTGAGTCCCATTCTTCTCCAGTATCTCACATCAACAGGTATTTTGTTATTCTCTGCTCCCAGAGGACTTTCAAGAATTGCTGTCTTGAAGTAATCTCTCAGAATCTCTTAATGACATTTCCAAATACTATCCACAGGAAAAGAAATTAACAGATACCATCGTGGTTGGGAATGAATCTGTCCAGCCACAGGGCAAGGCTGGCCATGCAGCAGTGACCTGCTCCATCCCTTTCTTGCAAATCTGGGCTCAAAGAAGCCTGGCTTAAGTTTGTAGTGCTGCTAAACTCGACTGAGTTCATAGGCAGAAGTTACAGCTCACTCATCTCAACTACTGCCCAAGGAAAAATCACAAATAGTGGCTAAATACATGCAAGAGACATGCAAAAGCAAATGCTTTCATTAGGGGAAAATTGTCGTTGTGTAACCAAATAATTGTGGTGCTATCACATTCACACCACCTACCTCTCAGTGTCCTCAGCTTGGTGCCAATAATGATGTATCACTGGGATATATCAATGGGATATATCCAATAGCCACTGGGTGGGACTTGAGTGAGAGCTTTTCATTAAAAGTCCTTTAATAGGTAATTTAGAAAATAAAGGACCCAAGGGAAACTGAACAGCAACTTTAGGAAGATAAGATGAATTAAAAAAAAATCAGAAAAAGTAGAAAGAGATACAGTTTTTTAGAACTTTGGTCTAATGTGTCATCTGAAAAATAATTCGTAATAGTGTCAGATTTTGACATCACTGGAAGAAAGCCCATTACCTAGAGCAGCCGCTGATCCCAATTCCCTCGGAGCTTTCCTTTAAAAGCCACCACAGAGGCTCTGCCTGCTGAATGAGAACCCAGCACAACCAGAGCCACCCTTAAAGGCTCTCTCCGCTGCACGACTTCCTGCAGAGCTCCAAACAAAGCAGGGATCCTTCGCTCCGCACAACAACAACCAACCCAACACACCGAGAGCCTGCCCAGGAACACCCTGAGCCCGTGACCTAGACAGACACGCGGCTCCTCGCATTCCAGCGATGGCCAGAATTCCTGCCGTGACTCCTCGGAGCGTTCCCAGCCAGCTCCTGCCTGCAGTGACGCGGCCGAGGGCTCCCGGCCAAGCAGGAACCAGCTGCAGCAGCTGCCCGTCCCCCCGGACCTTGCTGCTGCCTTTGGGGACACCCGGCACAGCCCCAGAGCTGCCCCAGCTCCTCCTGGCCCAGCCAAGCACCCATCACATCTGCGATGGGAGCTCTGGAACCCGCCCTGCTGCAGCTACACGCTGCTGGGAGAGCCACGGAACTGCCCCGGGAGTGTGAAAAGAGACACCTTTTGTTTGCGCCGCTTCCAAAACGATCATGGATAACGATGCTCACACCTTTTCCTCCCCTCTCCACACCGGGAGTGAATGAAGCCTGATTTACAACAGCAGAACCTCTCCAAAGGCCTAATTACAATGGTTTCGTTCATAAATAGCCGCTGTATAAATACGGATCGCCCATTTTAAGTAACATCGGCAATTTCAGCAATTCAAAAGGCTAAAACCTGGATCCTCGGAATGGCAGGGCTGCCTTAAGTAATTAAAGCCCCTCATGCCTCCCCCTTTACACATAAAAACCTCAAAGCAAAGCCAAGAACCCGATTTAGGAAAGCAGCAATTCCAGGGGGAGCTGCCGGTGATGTCATGGCATTTAAACGTCGCCTGAGTCACAGGTTCCTGAGGAAGTGGCAACACCTACGGAATTACTGGATAAAAGTCAGCCTTGGAAGCACGAAATGAAAATAAAGACACTCACAGACAAAGCAAAAACCTCAAGGAAAATCGTGCCCGCTTTAGAGAATTCCTCCCCGCTAATTCGAGGGAAGTCTGTCCCTGGAAATGAACGTGGGTGTCACTGAGAGCCTCGGGGAGGCTGCGGCACTGGGGATGGGGGGAGGAAAGGAAAAAGAAAAGGTAAATAAAGAGGAGAGAGAGGACACCAAAAAATGTCAAAACCCGGAGTCCAAATGCTTTCAGAACAGCAGACATGGAAGCTTCCCTCCTTCCTTCCTTCCCAGCCTGCCACGATGAGGCAACAATTCCAGCAGCTCTGCTCCAGGCAGCTTTAGCCTGCACGGGTTTGATTCGGGAAGCAAAAGCATCCCAAAATGAGACTCCAGCTTGCATTTCCCATGCCTTGAACCCTGCAGCGCAGGATGCACCGACAGCAGCTTCTGAGAGATGAACAGAGACCATCAGAGACCATTAGACCAAAAGAGAAATTAAGGAAAAAAACTACACATCTCCCATTTAATGTCTCCCCTTTCCTACTTCCGTAGTGCAGAGTAGTATTTCACTAACAAATGAAATAATGAATCATTCTGCTGAGATCTTGCAAAAGTCAAACGTCCCAGTGCCAAAGACTGAAGTTACACACAAGCCCGAATTTTTGCATGCTCAGACGACTGAAGCAGCAACCCACAGCCAAGGAATGTAAGACCAGAGAGTAACTGGATGGGAAAGGAGGGAAATTACAAGGAATAATTTCTGAAAACTCATGCTTTTGATTTGGATCAGCACAGCACTGTACATGCGCTCCTGTCCTTTCCTGTTAGCTCACTAAAATATTTTGTTAAGAAGCAATTTGAAATTTTTTTACCATTTAAAATGAAACGCACGTGTGCATGTGACCTTCGCTGAGAGACAAAGCCCATTGTGCTTCCTATCAATGTCCTACACAAACATCCATGCAAAGAACAGGAGGAAACAGGCATTTTGAGAGCTCCAGGAGATGGAAGGAGTGTGTGCTCTCTGCCAGCCAGGAAACACAGCACAGGCTGTTTTTAGAACTCCTGATTGCCCCTTTTCTCCCTTAGCCCAAGGAGCCCCAATGGCAAGGGAGCACTGGCTTGATTAAGCAGGAAAAACCTGTGCTGGTTAAATTCTGACAAACAACTGGCGAGTTCTGAAAATCTGTTCAGAGAACGTCCTAAATAATTCCACTGCATTTGAGAAAGTGCCATGGTGAAGTCACAACAGGCAGGTAATATAATTAGTGAGGCTGCAATTAGAGCTTGAACTTCCCTATGGTTGGAGCAGTCATCTGCATCCTCATCCTGGGGTGAGATCATCTGGACTGGGAAATCAGGTGAAAAAACTGCTGCCCTAAGACATGGAATACCTGAAGGTACTTAAAGCACATCGTTGCCACTCCAGCTTAGTGCTGTTAATTCTTCTGGGAGGAGCTTCAGCCTGGTTAAAATAATCCTCAAGTGACTCATTCCAGGGACTCCTCCACACCTGGCCTGGTGGAAGGATGAGGGTTGCTGGATGTCAGCTGCTGGCCTGCAGAGAAAGGTGGCTACAGCTGAGCCACAGCCTGGTTATCATGGCTTCAACACAGCAACAAAGCAACACTTTGACCCAGGATAACTGAGAGTAAAGCCCAGAGATATTCTTGATAGGTTATTAATAAAAGTAAAATGTGACGGGGAAAAAAAAAATCAATAAACTGTTAGGGGTTTTTAATTCCAAACCTGCCAAGTGGTGCACAGGTAAGAAAATGAACTTTCCAGAAATGATTATACTGGAAAGCTGAAGGGGGAACAGAGAGGGCAAGCCTAGATGAATTTCAAACCTAAAACATCACCTGTGTGGTGTTTTCAAGCACTGTCAGGCTCTGGAGAAGGCCCAGGCAGCTGCAAGGGAAGGGGAGCTGGAAATGGGAGAAGTAGGCAGGGTTTTCATAGGTTTGGAATTTACACCCTGGCACAGTCCAAAGTCCTCCTAGTGTAGTATTTCTGCCTTTTAAAACAGTTAATCCAGGTGCTCTGGAAGAGCAAAGGTGCACAACAGCCTCTGGAAGGAAAGTTTCATTCTGGCAGGATATGCACGAGCACATTAGCTTCACTGAAAATGGAATTAAAAGAAAAAAAGGAATTAATGAAACCAAATGGTAACAGGCTGGAGACATCTTCCAGACTCTGTTTCTTATGAAGTCAGCTAAAATTTCCCATGTTGCAAATATTTCTTTAATGGCTCTCTTTGGAGTATAAACGCTTATTTGTTTCTAAGGAAAGCCTCGCATTATTATTTAAAAAAGAAAATTTGGCAGTAAAATCCCAGCACTGAGCTGCTCCTGCTCTCTCCTTCCTGTGTGCACTCAGAATGCAAAGTCACAGAGCAGCAATCCCTGAGCCAGGGGCACATGGAATGGCCTGGAGCACGTGGAAGGAGCAGACAGGCTGGGTATGTGCCAGCTTGAAATGTATTTACTTCTGCAGGAATGTGAGCAATCCTTCCTATTCCCATAAGAATGGAGGGCTACGACTCTCCTGGAACTCCTAAAATTTGGTTCTACTTTGAAGAGGAGCTATATAAAAATAAACTCGTGGATTGTGTCCCAGCATTCAAGGATTCTGTGAGAGTCAGTGTCCTTGATCACCATCAGCTCAGTGACCTCACCCAGCCCTGCCCTCGATGAGAATCCTGCACAGCAAAGTCTGTTCCCAAAACACATCGCAGAATCGCTCTGGTTTTATGGGGTGCTTTGAAAAAAGAGGAAGAAACTCAATGGGAAGTTGGGAGCTGGGTGAGTTCTCCATGGCCCAGCACAGCCCCACAGCAGTGTGAGGATGCAGCAGCAGTGGTGAGCTTGGAAGGGCCGGGGTAACCCTTGGACTTGAGGATCTAAAGGGTCTTTTCCAACCAAATGCTTCTCTGATTCCATCAGCAATCCCAGTTATGCGAGTTAACAGATATTTAGGAACAACCTGTTCAGTAAGAGGGAAACACGTGCTATCATTTGATTCCACAGAGCAAAGCTCAGAAATAAAACCCATTTCAGTGAGGTTTCTAAATAAGAGCACAAGTGAGCAATTTTTAAAAAGTGCTCATAGATGGCAGAATCCCTCAATTTTGCAAATACTTCTGTTGCATCTATTTAAGGTGAGCAGCCAGAATTTATACAAAGTAACATGATTAAAGTCATAGAATGCTAAGGGGTTGGAAAAGACCTTTAGAATTATCTAATGCCACCCCCTGCCATGGGCAGGGACATGCAGAAAGAGGGATAAGAATATCAAAGATGACAAAATGGGAATTTTAGTTTACCTCACTGGGCTTCTCTGAGGACACAGTACCAAAGCCATGCAGAACACAGGGAAGTGAAAGCATTTTTCCAAACTCAACCTCAATGATTTGAAGGCCTGGAGCAGTCACTGCAGTTTCCTTTGCTGTGCCAAAATAACTCCAGTGCTGCTGACTTCTACTGAAGCAGAATCTCTTTAGTTCTTGGGAGCCATCAGCTTCCTGGGAACAGAACTCCTGTGGTTCCTTCTCAATCAACCTCTCTGGGCCACCATGAATTTTCCTCCACGGATCTAAGTGTGGTTTTCACATTTGTGCCTTTCTCCCTTGCAGAGCCCAGTGCTGAAGGCTTCAGACTCACAGTACCCACTTTGGGAAGGGTTCTGGCCACGGCTGTGATGGCCCCAGGACAATTCACAGGTGTCCCTGAGGGAAATCCATTCCCCATGGACAGAGCAGGACTCAGCAGGCTGTGGCAGCAAGGAGGAGAGCAACTCAGGGCTCCAAGGAAGAAAACTCCTACAGAATCTCAAATTCCTCACTCTGATGGATGTGCTACGCTCATGTAACAAATTCTAAACCTCAGCCAGCAGAACTCACTGCAGGGGTGACACTGAAGCAAAATTCCAGCTGGAAGAAGCGTGAAGTCACAACAGAAGCTGTCATTCTGTGAGTTTCTTTAATGCTCAAATACAAAAGTGGTGTCAGAGCTCTCCACTGAGATCTTCTAACAACATTAAATGTCCTCAGGTGAGGCCTGTGGGTGCCACAGCTGCAGGCTGCTGTATAATGCCAGGATATTTCTATTAGATAGTTTAGGAATATGAGCAGGATCCTCTGAGGCTGCTCATTCCCTCTTCCCAGCAGGTTTGGTTCACACCTGAAAAGCCCTGGCTGGGTTCTGCAGTGAAAGCTCAGGTTCTTGCCATGGTGGAGGAGCTCCTGGCAGCACAAATAACATTAAAATCCCACCTCCTCATGAAGAAAGGGAAAGTTTAACTTGTCCCATTAGACAGCAAACACTGGAGCTGGGGACTGTGCAGAAATCCTGCTTTAAGTGCACACAAGGCAGCAAATAAATGTTTTTATCTGCTGTTAGTATTTGAATGTACATTCGTTCATTCATTGGAAAGGATTCTCGGGATTTCTCACTCAGTAAATGCCCAGAAATTGAATAAATGCAGAAGAAGAACAATTCTGGCCCGCAAGGAGAAGGAAAACAACATTCTAGTCAGACAAGGGAAGTTATTCCAAGCCAGAGTGAAGTGTTTCTGCACATCTGGGAAGCACATGGACAGGAAACAGCCCGGCCTGGGAGAGTGGGATGGCACTGGGATTGCAGAGGTAAGGGAACATTGCATTAACCCTGTGCTCTGAACCTTTCTGCCTCCTCTTCTCCTGCACAGACACTTCCCAAGCAAAGGGAAGCTTTACCAGGCCAAGCAGAGTTTCAGGTATTTAAAGCAATTATTAATGTTTACCAGGTTCAGAAAGATGTGCAGCTTTCAAGTTGTAGATAACCCCAAACTGCAGAGCCATTCACACTCCACGGTCAGCAACTCCCAAAGATAAAAAAAGCAGATTATTCCCTTTAAACTGCCCTGGCACCAACCCACGGCTCCAGCTGGATTATGGCATGGCTAAAAACATGGCTCCAAAGTCATCACGTACTTTAACTGCTTTAAAAAGTGCATTTCAGGGTGGCAATCTCACTGTTCAGTGCCTGGCCACCAAAAGATGACTTGCTCTGATTACCAGCTCTGATTTCTAAAATATATTGCATTCATATATACTTTTATATAACACTGAATTTACCTAAGCTAGACATTCCCCTACACAAGAAATCATGTAAATATAATTACTATGATAACAAATAAATAGAAATAATGGCTGGTTTAGACAATAATGGCTATTTTAGCTACTTGGTGCAAAACTCAGCAGGTTTCAATAAATCTTCTTTTCTGATCAGAATATGGGAGTTGCAGATAACCTGGACCTGACTGAACTTCTGATGTGGCACAAGAGAGAAGCTGGGAAATTCTCTACCAAAAAAAAATATCCTGAGCTTATGTTAAGGAACTAAAAGAATTGGATTGATGAACTAATTTTCATAATATAGCTGAGAAACAGATAAATATTATATATTTATCTGCTTGGCAGATAAAGTGATTTGCAGTTTTTTCTACGTGAGTTAGCTCATAAACCTCACAATATAAAGCTATGAAATGGATTTCAAATTTCCTTCTAAAACCTATTCCAACTTAAGACCAACAGATTCAATGGTGCAGTAATGTACTTTGATATTTTAAAACTCCTTTTTCTTCCAGCTATTTTTTAAACTCAGTGATTCTCAAACCCCTGTTTGTGCTCAGCCATAATCTCTGAAGCCACTCAAAAACCATAAATGAACCAAAAAGGAAAAGAGAATTGCTCTTTTTGAACACCTGCAGGGTTCTGCATGACCACACTCAAGAGCAGCAAAGTCAGAGAACAAATTTCTCATTTCAGTGAAGCATTTCCCTACAAGTTCTGACTGAATCAATGACCCACCACCCCCTAAAGCAATTTTTAACCATGTAACAGAACCTTCTCTGAGCTTCAGGGGAGCCTAATCATGATATAAATGCATTTTGGTCTTTCCTGGGCAAGAATCAGTCAAACCACTTTGTTTCCATGGCATGAAGGGATGAGATCTGTACAGGGAGTAACAATTCCATGGACACATCCAGAACTGCACCCTAAATTCATGCTTGCAAACAGAATTCATGTGGTGGAGGCATCAGGTTTAGGTCCTTACCCACTCCTGCCCACCTTTAAATATGAAATTTAACTCCCAAGAGCAGAAAATGCTCAATCTTAACAAATTCCAACTAAAGCGCCCCACATCTGAGAGAGATGAACAAAGACATTCAGAAATGCTGCTTGGACATGGCCATTGACAAGCAAAATAAAACCTGGCACAAACCAACCACCCAAATTTACTTAAGCAGCGTATTTTATACGTAAGCCATATTTAGAAACTTAAAAAAAACCCCCGACAACAACAAAAAAGAGACCAGGTTTAAACATAAGCACGTTGCTCCAGTTATTTACACAATAAAAATGAAAACATGGCGAGTTCTGTCCATAAGAGACCGCTTTGAAAGTGAAGTTATTCATGGCAAAACGTGGGTTCTATTTGTTTGTCTTTCCAGCAGTCAGGAGGGGTAAGCAATCATTAACTTGTCAAAGCAGAGATAAAAGGCAGGGCTGCAGTGCAGGGCAGGGCATCCTCCTCCTCCTCCTCCTCAGCCTCCTGATTTCAAACCGTTTCATCATCACTCATGTCCCAGATCTGCAAGAAAAAGGGGAATTTTAGTTTGTGGAGTTGAAATATGCTCTTAATACACTCTTAAAAATTCACATTACTGTTTAAAAGGAATAATAAATAGCATTTTATGAACTGTTGACTAGCACCAATGGAGCTCTACAGAAAATTCTGTGTTTTTCCCTTCTGTTAACAACCTACACACCAATAATTATTTGTCATCTTGGGGGGGATTTTTAACATCTGCTTTTCAGCATTTGTCACTTTGGCTATTTGCTATTTATTATCATTTACAGTAAGGCTCACATCAAACCCCAGACATTTTGGGTTGCTTTGCTGATTCATTGGCACACACTTCATGTGAGTAATAACTTCTAATAAACAGCTTATTTTACTAAACACTGCAGAAAAATTTCTAGAAGAACTCATTGGTCACTTTACACTCAAATATTGGATCTCATAAACAGCAGCTCAAAGACAAGAAGTTATATGGAAATTTGTAATTTTTATTGTTTGAAAAAGAAATAAAGCCACACTTTTTTTTCCCTGCAGTACAACATAATTGTACTTTTCCTTTCCAACTTGCCCTTGGCCAGTAAGTGGTTATAGAGTGGGGAAAAAGTGAATATTTTTCATGGAATCTCAAGGTGTCCTTGTGAAAACACTGAGGTGGAGTGGTAGAAATTCAGGGATTTGCAAGCAGAATTATGTGGGGGGAGCACATATTCTCAACATATCCTCCAAGCTTTATCTTCCAGAGAAACTGGGGTGCTCCTAAACCACTTTTTCTGATCTTTTTAGAGGTTTAGCTCATGGCAAACACCCTCCATCCACCTGGCAGGGCTTAAGCTCAGGACTAAGGTGGGTACAGCTTTGAGCTGGATTGAAGAACATAATAACACCAAGTTTATAATACACAAAACTCTGTCTCTGACTGGGAGGGTTTCAAACTTGCCCAAATTATCTGCAACACTTGTGGGGTGTCGCAGACGACACTTGACAAGTGGTTTGGATGACAAGCACAAAAATGCCATTTCCAGAGCCCCCAGCCCCCAGAAATCCCTCGCTGGCCATGACCTGACCAAAGGAGCTGCAGCACTTCTGTGTCCCTGGGGAAATGAAATTCAGTTCCTCTGCTCCAAAACACAACTCGTGTGTTGGCCAGCTGAGTTATTCTCTCATTTTACATCCTGACCACTAAAATATATCAACTCCTCCCCCCTCAGAGCAGAGCATGAACAGTTATTTGGGCTGTAAATTCTTTGGGGCACAAAGCAGTGTTTTACATGCACACAGGGCCTGGGACAATGGGGCACTGTTCTCACTGCACTGGGTAGACAAATAAAAAATACAAATAACCCCTTTTCTAGCCAGGCAACAATGCCTATTGACCTATAGCTTTAATAAACCCCTACAGGAAAAAAAAAATGGACTATTTCTGGAATTTTAAAACATTCTGAAGAAAGCTCTTCGAATCCAATCTAAGGAAACACATAAAATCAAACATTTCTCTGCAGTGCTATGAGCTGTGTAAAAGGAAAACTCTGAATGGTGAGATTTGCTCCATTCCTGGAAGCGTCACAAAATGGTGGTGTAAATCCTTATGGAAAATACTGAAGGAGCAGTTTGTTTACAAAAGGAAAAAAAGAGTTTTCATCCTGCCCTAGATGAGCAGCTTGGAGCTTGCCAAGGCAAACACAAATGTCCAGCTCGCCAGTCAGGGTCAAGGATGTGGAAAATAATACAAAAAACAAAATCTTTAAATAGAGTTTATGGTATGATTCGAGCCAGAGAAAAGCAGAAATCCCAAGTTCAGACAGTCCCCCCAGCCCAGTTTCTGAAAACAAAGCCCACGGGCTGCAGCCCTGACAAGGAAATTCTCTCCTATCTAAAACAGCTCTTTTCTAGGAGCTTTTAACAAAAAGGAGGCTTTTAACAAAAAATATTCCCCAAACTACTGAAAATGAGGTTCCCAGGTATTTAACAAATACTCAAACATCCTGGACTGAGGAAGATGATTTTTAAGTGTTTCAAAAGTGTTTTCCCTGCAGGAGAACAGAGAGTTTGATAAGACAGTTTACACTTTGTGCAATCTCAGAGCAGTCAGAGCCATGAAACCATAGAATAGACTTAAAGCTCATTTTATTCTAAACACCTTCCACTATCCCAGGCTGCTCCAACCCAAATCCATCCTGGTTTTGGACACTTCCAAAATTCCAGCACAGCGTTTTGTGTCCAATTTACAAAGGTTTATAAAGAACAAAGCAGTGGTATCTTAAAGTACATGCAGAGGGAAGGGGAAAACACGAAACAAAAGGGGAAAATTCAATACAGAAGTTAACAATTGCAAATTACCTTAAAGAAAACAAGCTCCATGGGACTGTGCAAAGGAAGTTGTGTGAAATACTGACAGCTACATTATCACAGGCTCCTGACTAAGAGCAATAGATGTTTTCAAAAAAAGACATTTAAACTTTAATAGATGATGACTATGCAAACTCTGGAGATTACTTCAAAAGAGTGAACCTTTTAACAGAGGAAATAACAAAATACAGAAAGCCAACAAAGACAGTGTGTAAAATGACTGTCAAAAGAGTCTGATTTCCAAGCCAAGCTGTGAATTTGGATTTTTTCACTTCTCCTCTGTCCTGCAGCACACCTGGGTGAGGCAAACCCAAACACAGCTACAGGCAACGACAGGAGAAGTCATAAAATGGGAAGATAATGAAGCAGCTGTCAACCCCACCCCAGCCTGCACAAATCTGGGCAGATTATCTGAATGCACCTGTTCCTTCAAATACCTGCTTTTATATTCAAACTTCTTTGGAGAGCTTCTTAAATTTCACATGCAAATTATGGCCGTTCAGGAGAAGAGGAGGATTCCCACACTTGTTTTCTTGTAAGTCCAACTATTATTTTAGTAAATAATAGGAAGAATGAGGGGGAGGGAAAGCCCACAAATTCCCAGTGACTGATTTTTCCACAGCTCCACATTGCACTTTCAGTAAATCCAATGGAATAGAGAGTTTTGCATTTCCTCCCAGCCAAGGGAACACCTGGTACCTGCAAACTGAACTTCCACAACAACAGCTCCAAAATTGGTGCTCCCCTACCCAGGCAGTGGCTTTGCATCTTCAAATTAACATCTGTGATTCAAACAGATCACGACTGTTTATCTTATAAATAAACTTGCAAGAATAGAAATGTACCTTGAGGGGATTCGGAGAAGTTTCTTGCCTCCAAACTGCCAAACAAAGAACCCCCACACGTTGTTTTCTACACACAACTGAGATGAATTTACAGACACATGGCCCAAAAGCACTCTGCTCGGGAGGACCTGGAGGAGATTTTTTTATGCAAACCACAGGATTTACTGTGTTGTAAATGCTTCACACATGGGGAGGAGTAAAGAGGAAAATTCTAAGGGCTGCAAATGAAATGTTGCATCAATCAAACAGCACAGCTGAGGATCACGTGAGAACATGGCTTCCCAGAGCAATTGTCAAATCTCAGTCCATGATTTAGAAACAAGCACGATTTTTAATGAAAAGAGAACACATTCAAGCGACCTTTTGCTATTTTACAGCAATAAAATGTGAGCTTTTGGATAGATACGAGGTAAATCATGTTCTGTGCTCTGGCACAGAGACAATACATGAGAATTTTGGGCAGCCTAAATCACTTTCCAATGTGGATATCTGGCTAAACATCCCCGTGTGTGTGGCTAAAGGTGCTGCAAGTGCCCAGAGCTGCATGAACACACCTGTGGGACCTGTTCCATCCCTGGCTGCACCTCAACAACACCAACAAAAATGAAACTGCACCTTGAAATTCATTAAATACCCGCAAGTTCCAACCTGCAGCTTTTGCAGCCTTTATGGTACAGACCGAGGGGGATAATTACAAAGTTCAGCAGCCTCCTTTCATCTCGGCTCCCTGGGCACAGTGAGCTCTTCCCTTCATCTCCCTCAATCCAAGCACACTCCAAGAGTTCTCCACATTCAACAATTCCCTCCCCACCTCATTTCCCACAGGAAAGATGAGCACCCAACAGGAGCAGTGCTCTGCACTGAGGGGGGATTTTGCTTTGCTCAGAGCATTTCTCGCTGTCCAAGATCCAAGGGAGTGCACTCCAACAAGGATCTGCACTGCAAGACCTCATCCTGCAATAATTCTCCCAAATTTCTTTTTCAAAACTACCTTCTAACTTCTTCTAATTAAACTATACCCAGAATCAGCTCTGGCCATAATCTGAATTATTATCTATCAGATATTTCTTCCCTCAAATTACAAACTTAAACCTACTTAAACCTAAAAAAAACCCAAATCCAAGGCTTATAAAACCTGCATTTCTTTCAAGCTGCAGGTGGAGAAAAGGGTGGATAATTTCTCCAGATCCCTGCACACAGTGGCTCTATCCCAGCTAGCTGACCTGGCTGGCAAATCCCTGGCATCCCTTGTACCTCCACGAATTCTGTTTTTCTGTATCTCCCCCACAGCCTTCCCTTCACCATCTTGCAATAAAATCAAGTCCATCAACCTCGTACCTTTTTAATTTTTGTTTCAATGCTGGTGGCTCTGACTGCTGTTTGTTTTGCCCTTAGAGCCTTCCCAAAATTCTGTATTTTCAGCCCCCAGCCAGAGCCTGAAAGGTCGGGGTGATGGAGCATTCTCATTTCAATCTCAGCAAACAGCAACTCTTCTGCAAGTTCCTCTTACATGCCATTTTTAAAATAGATGTACAATGCTTAGAAGCACAGAATGGAAGGGACCTTAAAGCATAAATATCTTGTAGAACTGGTATCTGAAGGACTTTGAAAGCTGTTTTTAAGACCCAAACAGAAAAAGGCAAGTAAACAGCACAGAAAGTATTTGTTTACAAATAAACTTTCAGCTAGAAAGTCTTTTTAGTATCTCCATTTCCAAGCAGATGTACAAATAGTAGCACCAAGCAGTAATTAGTCCCTTCTGGTATTATAGCACTTTTCCCAGGTATTCATCAGAAAATGATATGAGAACACTCACAAAAAGGATTTTTTTTTGGTCAGGACTAACCATTAATGAAACAATACAAAAAAAGAAACAAACAAAAAAATGCACACCAGGGTTTTTCTGGTATAAAAATGCCTCAGACAGATTTCCTTCCATTGTTCCTTGTTTTATGAGGAAAAAAAGTCCCAAAGCACAGAAGCAGCAAACACAAACCCAATTTCTCTCCTGTTTAGAAGTGCTTTGAGCTGAAAATGGCATTTTTCAGGGCACAGCACTGGAGCTGTTGCAATGACTGCATCTAAGAGGAGACTTTCTACCACTCAGCCTTTTCTTCAGGCTCTTAAAAACTGCAAACGAGTGTGAAAACAAATAAACACAACCCCAGCACGTTTGATGAGTGCCATTATTCTGTTTTGTGTGGGATTTTCAACTTCATTTCACTACCACCAACAGGCAGCTATCCAAAGAGAACGTGTGTTTGAAGGAAGCCACAATTAATGTAAATTCTGTCATAGGAATGATTAGATCTGATATAAAGCCTTTGACTGAAATGAAAAGAAAACACTGTAGTATATAAAAGTGTATGTTTCAATTCTTCTATCATCTTCCCCCTTTGATGTGCTCAGGTTTTACACTAAAAATAAAACTCTTAGTTTATATTCATCACATTTATAAATCCTGCAAAAAATTGACAACACAGATATAAAAGCAAATTTCCTTTCAAGCCTTGTACAGGAAATGTGGATACAGAAATGGATCTCAGAATAATGAAACCATTTCTACAACCGAGTCTGTGCCACTCCAAATGCCCAGACTGGATTCATTTTGCTGTAAACCCATAATTTGCCATGTCCCACTGCATCTTTTTAACTCCCAGGTGATGCAGAGCTGCTGTCCAAGGCCTCTGAATGAGCTTTCAGGTCATAGAAATCAAATTTGGTAGTTACTGATTAACAACAAGCAGCAGATGAACTCCAGAGCTGAACTGCAGGAATGAACAACCCAGGAACAATCCAGGGATTATCAAAGATGGGATTTAAGGGACACTCAGTGCTCTAACACGGCAGCACAGCATCCCTGAGCTCCAGAGGTACCTCTGGAAATCATTTTGTCCATCCCTTCACCCAAAGCAGGGCCAGCTCCATCAGGGTGTTCGGGCTCCTGGCCACAGAATCACCACAGAGTTACACAATGGTTTGTCCAGCTGAGTTGTAAAGATTTCTGAGATTTCACAGCCTCTCCAAGAACCCTGCTCCAATGTTTTTAACATCCACATAGGAGATTAAATCATCCCTTGAAACATCTTTGTTGAATTAGCCCATACCTACCACATATCCATAAATATGTCTTCTATTATCATCATCATCATCATCATCACCACCCTCACAAGGCTTCTTTACAGCCCCTGACAGAGCAACACCCTCCTGGCAGGACCAGCACACTCATCCAGTCTTCCCAACAGCTTAAAGATGCTGGATTCTACAGTTCTGTTCACCTAAAACCCAGATAATCCTCATTTATTCCAAAGAAATTCCAGGTGGCTGGCCAGACAGGGCACACATTGATCAATCCCACCACTCGTCATGGAATCAGAGATTCTGGGTGGGAGAAGGAACTTAGGTTGACATTTGCAAATTGTATCATGAAGGGACACTGCCCCTTGAGAACTGGGAAAATCTTCCTCTTCTTTTCAGAAAATTCCCAAATTCTACAAGGGGGATAAAAAATCCACAGAAATCCTTGAGGCTTTCCTGACTGATTAAAGAGCACAGATCATTTTCAGATGAGACAGAGATTCCCATAACAATAAAAAGTGTTATTGGAAGGTCACCTAACCCAGATATGAGGCACGTTTCAATCCCACAGCATTTTCATATTTGATCAACCCCACTCCATCTTCACAAAGTGGAGCTGGCAAACACGAGCAAAATCTGCATTATTCTAACTAATTCCAAACCCAACACCAGGGATCCTTCTCAGCTCAATTCCCATGATCAGAAAATAACATTTGGCAGAAAAAATGAACACATGTCCCACATGCAGTTATGTCACCCCACATGTGAGTTCTGTGCACATCTTCAGTGCAAACAGATTTGCTCTCGTGCACTGCCTGTAACACATAAGTAACAGAAAACTTGAAATGCAATCAAAATATTAATTCATTGAAACTTTGATTTATCCAGTGACATCACTAATCTCCTCACTGCTTCCATGGAGATACATGTGGTGTATACACAACATTTCTATCTTGTGGAGGAGGCAGCGAGAAGTTAGGGAAAACTTTCTCCTCTCTCCTCTTTTACAGAAGGAATGCTCTTCATATAGTTAGAAACTAAAATTATTTAAAATTATATAAATTGAGTGAGTAAAAGAACATGGTTTGCAGGGTTAAATGCTCGAAGGATACTGGATTATCAGATTTATTTCATGATATTTGGTTCAGAAACTCAGGGAAAATAAATACATTTGCATTAAAATCTTCCATGCCAGTTTCCCTCATGATTAACCCTGTCACTTTTCCCATCAGGTTTATCAAATAGGACAAAAAAATAAATATTACCCAGAAAATTGCAAGTGCTGGTATAAAAGCACAACTAGGAAAAAATCAGATATTAAAGGTGAGGTAATGATAATGATGTTCCAGAAACAGAAGAGGCAGATCCGGTTTCTGGTTTGGTTTTGTTTCAAAAGGACAGAAAACATGAAAAAGCAGAAGGTGCTCAGCAGTGAGAGCCCCCTGTGAGCACCTTGCCCTGCTCTGGAAACATTTGCTAGGCCCAGGCAATAAATTAACAACAAATAACAGAGGCAGCCTCCACTTCACTCAGAAACTCATGTACTGATTTAAAACCATATGTCCAACCCAGATCCAGCTGAAAACTTGTCCAAGTGTCAGATTTAATCCTCTAGCACTTCAATTAATGCAGACACAACTGAACAAACAAGAATTTCGATGAGACCATGCAGAGATTTTGGGCCTGGAGGGTCTTGCAGGGCTCTGGATTCTGCAAGCCCTTTCAAAGCTGCTTTTGATTTTCTGACCGCAGGATTTCAACATCTGCTGGACTAACAGAGTGTCTGCAAGTAGCTGTGTCCCAGCCATCAAATCTCCTTATTTAATTCCCAATTTTTATCTGCCCTGCTGGAACTGCTGTAACAAAGAGGACGCCCACTTGCTCTGCTGTTGGCTTTTCATTCCCAGGAATGAAGCAATGTTTTCCTGAGCTCCTGATGGTGGGTGAACCTTATTCCAAAGCTGTTGGACAAAGCCATGACCACAGGGACCACCTGGCTTCTCTGAGGGCAGCAAATTGTTCAGGGATCCCAAAGCAAACCCACCCTGCTGCCCTTTCTCAGCTTTGACAAAGCACAGGGACAATCTGATCCAGCTGGCACAAACCAATCCTCTTATTCCAGGTTTATTCAGCCCAGCCAGGCTTAGCAAAGCCCTGCTGCAGCCCTTCCAAGGATCCCAGGAACAGGAGCATCCCTGGAGTGCCAGGGATGGCACAGATGTGCTCCAGCAGAGGCTTCCCAGTTGCTTACAAGCCAAAGAGCTTGTTCTGGCTCAGAATTGCCTTCTCCCCCCATCTGGGGTGGCTTTGATCTTTGGGTCTATTCAGTGATTGCAGTTCCATGAGTTGGTGGGATCACAAAGAACGCCTGAGTCCAGCTGGGAGTGACAGAGTGAGAAGCTGCTTTTAAAAGTTGGATTGTAGGCAGCAAATAGAGTGAGTATGGCTTCAAAATTGGAATATAGAACTAGGCTGTTCAGTGGATTTTCCATAAAATTCATCATCATATATATATATATATATATATATATATATATACATTCAAAACCAGGTTTATACTCATTTATAAACATTTAAAATCATATTGTGCTTCTAGAATCCCAGAATCCCAGACTGGTTTGGGTTGGAAGGGACCTTAAATCCCACACAGTGCCACCCCTGCCATGGCAGGGACACCTTCCACTGTCCCAGGCTGCTCCCAGCCCCATCCAATCTGGCCCTGGACACTGCCAGGGATGAGCTGCATCCCAGCTTCAGTTCCACATGGAATCACCTCATTCTCAGCCTGATTCCACACCAAATTTCATTCCCTTTTTTTTTGGTTCAGTGGAACATTCTTGCAAAATGCCAGTGCTGCATTCAACTCTTGTGTAATGCAGAGACTTCAAAAAAAACCCCAACCCAAACAACCCCACAGAAGACATGTAACACAAAGTACCATTTCCCAGGAGCAGTATTCCACCCAAACATCCTCTCTGGGAGCCCAGAAAAGGGAATTTTGTATTTTCAGATCCTCTCTCCTGCATTAACCTCTCAAGTGCTACTACTTTAGCACAAAATTTATCTCAGAGCTCTTACATGCCTCTGATATTTCTCTTCTGGTGTGATAAAAAAAAGCATTGTTATTCTACTGAAGGAGTTCTTGTCCTCATAACTATATAAAACTTTTATAGTGCAACTAAAACCTGAGGTTTTGATTTCCTCCACATCAGGGATGGCTGTTTTACCCCATTTTATTTTTTATTATGGGTAGCAGAAGATACTTTCTAATGAGCTAAATCTGAGTTAGAGACATTCTTCTCTGCCCCTCTGCACAACATTTAATATTGTTTCGTTCCATTGTGAAGATTAAGCAAAGTTTTCCTTCATCTTTAAAGTCATGAGCTGTTTCTCCCACAGATAAAAGTTTGTTGTCCCCAAAACCTGGCACAGGCAACCTTGATGGATTATTCCAGACACACACACTCACAATGGAGAGAATAAACTTATTTACAGGGGGAATTTTTACAAATCAGAGCTCTATCAGTGCACTCTTTAAGATAAGGCAAGCTTTAAGAATCTTCCTGGTCACATATAATTCACCTAAATGAATAACCTCCTTTTCAAAAGCAATTTCTTCCTTCTTTAAGACAAACTCTCAATTTAATAACTTAGATTATTAAACAAATTAAGCTGTACTGACATTATGTTACTCAGATGACTTAGTCATATTTGTCATGAACAATTTAATCTTCCAAGGGGTTTAGCATCTTAACTGAATCTTTTTTTTGTTTTAAGGCTTATTTCTTGGTGGCAGAGGGAGGATTGCTCTGGGAAAGAGGGGTGGCATTTGTTTTTCATGTGCTGCTCAGCATGCACTGCAGGGAGGTTCCATTTCCAGCTGAAAAACCTAACCAGCAAATTTAAATATTTAACCAAGGACTGTCCAATTACTTTAATAAATAAACCATCTCTAATTAGTACAAAACCATGCTTTATAATTCTTGCTTTGAAAGCCAAGGAACTGTTTTCTACTTTGAAAGGCTCCTGAAGGACTAAATGAAGCTGTCCCAGAGTGATGCACTCATTTCCTACTGATCTGATGCTTAAACATTGTTCAGAGTGACGTTGGTGATGTAAGGAAGGAACTGCTCATGGAAACTTTTATATCCCTTTGTGCAGCCCCACGAAAATCTCAGCAACAACAAAAGAGTTCCATAACATTAAGCAGCAATACTGAGGGGCTAAAAACCATCCAGCCATTACCAATCCTATCTCAGGTTTGGATCTGCACGCTTCATTTTCTGGGATGGTTCCTTTGAAGAGCAGTCAAGACGTCAAGACTCGCTTCAGGAAACTCCTCCAATTACCAGAGGGAATGAGGGATATGAGAGCACAAAGCCCTTGTCAAAACCCCCTGTGAATGTCCAGCCTCTGAGCCTTCCTCAGCAGGTGAATGATTCTCCAACTGCTCCCAGCACGGCAGGGATCGCTTCCAAATTCTTAATTAATATATAAAAAGACATTTAATAAATAATGTAATTTAATAAAATTATTAAATGGCATTTAATAATTTTATTTAAGGTATTTAATAAATAAATTAAATAAAAATATATTTAATAAATAACTTGAAAAAGTTAAACTTCTTTTTAACTTCATCCCTTCTGAACGAAAAGTATATCTAGGTTTCATGTCTTGTAAATACATGAAATAAAAATATATTTAGTAAATAAGTTTAAAAAGTTAAATTTCATCCCTTCTGAACGAAAAGTAGATCTAGGCTTCACGTCTTGTAAATACATTAAATAAAAATATATTTAATAAATAACTTTAAAAAGTTAAATTTCATCCCTTCTGAACGAAAAGTAGATCTAGGCTTCACGTCTTGTAAATACATTAAATAAAAATATATTTAATAAATAACTTGAAAAAGTTAAACTTCTTTTTAATTTCATCCCTTCTGAACGAAAAGTAGATCTAGGCTTCACGTCTTGTTAAACAACTGAGTAGGATTTCTTTTTCCTCAGTGGCAGTGGAGTCCTATCACCCACCCACAACAACCTCTCCCTGTGCCAACAGCCAGGTGATTGCCCTACCCAGCATGCAAAACCTCATTTATTTCTGTCTGAGCTGTAATTAGTGATTTCCCTGCTCCTTCTCATATTCATCAGGAAAAAGTTGCCCCTGACATCAGCTGCAGAGCATCAGACCTCAGTCTGCATCCTGGGGGTACCCCCACAGAGCTCTGAACTCACACTCACGAGTCTCCACCTTAAAGCAAAACCTGAGCAGAGATTCTCAGGGTCTTTCTGCGAGTCACGACCACAGGAAAGCTGCTGTGGTCACGAACAAACATCACTGGATTTTCTGATGTTGTTCCCACAGTGCTTTGTGTAGCTTTTTGGGCTACACAAAGAGCTGGGAATTCAAAAACCCCAAAGACCAGCAGCGAGGACGAAGGTGCTGCTCGAAAAACTACAGCTCTTGGGAGTAAACCCCGAAGTGAAGAGACCATGAACAGCTAAAACATTCGTGCACAAGCCAAAAAACTCCTCTCCGAGTTGGGAACAAGCTGGAACTCGCAGGGGGCCCTGCACACCCCGTAATTGTGGGGAGCAGACAAAGTCTGTTCAGTCACGTCTGAAGGATGTTACGACACATCTGCACATCTTTCCACGCAGGTCAAGCAGTGCTCCAAAGTTGTTTTTCCACCCCTTTTTTTTTCCATCCAAGAACTTCCCCCTCCGTGGACACCCTCAGCCAGGTTGGCCACACATCTGGTGACACACGACCAGCAAAGTATTAAACCAAATAAGATATAATATAAAAATTAGCACACAAATCTTATTGGGTTTGGATCTCTCTGAGGGCGTGGTATGGCCCAAAGGTGGAGTGATTCTGTTGGATTTTTTATATTTATATGGAAATATAAACTCTTTCCTTCAGCTTAATTTTGCATTCTGGAGAATTTTCAGCCTTGCACATGACACAGACACAAATAATTTATAAGTATTTCACCAAATTCTTAATTAATATATAAAAATACATTTAATAAATAGTTTAAACTTACTTTAAACTTCATCCCTTCTGAACAAAACACTCTGTCTAGGCTTCATGTCTCATGAAACAACTGAGTAGGATTTATTTTTTCACAAGCAAAAAACCCTAAAAGATCAGGTTCAATAAAAAAATTACATATCTCCATCAATGTCTCCAAGTTCTAATCTGAGGCAGTGATAACATCAGTGCCATTAGTTTAGAGACAAACGCTGTTTGCTTTATTTAGAGCAGCCAATCAAAAAGGGATTTATCTCTAGACTGGAACTTTTCCCACACCAAGGAGAAATGAAATTCATGTGGAGCCCAAGTACAAAGTTGGGCAGGCACATCCCATTATTTCATTGGGGAGAATTTGTTTTTTAAATTATGGCATTGCTGCTAACGAGAAGAAAGAAGTCAAAACCCAACAAATCATTCAAAAGGCAGAACAAGTTCCAAGTTATTATAATTATAATAAGTTCACGCAAAGATGAAAAGTGCCATAAAAGCTTCGGGAAAATTATGCAGTGAGTCAAGGGTTACTAAAAGACAATGGGGAATGGGATAATTATTGCATTTCTTCATGTTTGTAACTGGACTCAAAGGACATCAGCAGGACAACGTGATGCAGTTGTGCTCCGTGGCTTATAGAGTACAGCACAATTACATTAATAAAGGGAATTTTTGTCACTTGGAGAAAATGGTGCTGTCACTTTGATTTACAGTCCATAAAAAAAGGAAATTAGAAGCATCTCCAGAAAGGGCAGCACCTACACTGGTGAAATCATGCAGCAGTGAGACTGAAGGATAAACATATTTAGGTTGTCTGATTATTGGTGACAGCGCTCTGAAAAATGAGTTAAGGGAGATTTATTAGAAGTGTTTCATAGAAACTGAGATGAAAAACGTATTAACTGGGCTCTAAAATCACTGCAGGCTGGAAGCATCCTGCAGGAGAGGGAAGGTGTCAGAACACTGACCACAGTGGGGATCAGAGTTCAAAAGGAGACTGAAATAAAGTAAAATCATTTTTAAGACAAGCTGAGAGTTTGGTCACGAGACGCACGGATCAGAACATGGAAAAGCTCATGGTGGCTGACAACATCAAGGACACAGAGGTGGTAGAACTAAAAAAAAATCTTTGTGCAAAATATTGGTAAAACACTGGAGACAAAAACTGTAGGGACAGTGCCATATGGGGCTTAATGAAAGAGAAAATCCTGGGGATGAAAAAATATCACCCAGAGATCCCCTGCATCAGTAAAGTCACCTTCAGCACTGGGGGCACGTTGGCCTCAAGAAATAACTTTTCCTCTGGAAGTGTCAAAACAATGATGTGGACCAGCATCTTTGAGAAATACTGTGATACATGGGAATATTATGATTTTTGAAGTTTAAGAACCAGATTAAAGGACGTGGGTGAATCCTAACAGCTCTACCAAAGCAGATCACAACAAACCATTGCTGTGCCCGAGGACTGGTGGGCACGAGCTCATCCCCAACCCCAGTGGAGCTCAGCTGACCACTTGTGACTGCGATAAAAAACCACTCCAAGCCCTACTCCCAAAGAGCTGCACAATGGCAATTCCAGCCTCCCGCTGAACCTCGTCCTTCCAAATTGCTTTGTCTGTTTTGGCCCCGGGCTGCATATTAGAAATGATAAAAGTGCTTCTTTCAAACTCAAAAGCAAGCCAGTTGCAGTGCCAGTGTCAACATGACAGAGTGCTCGTGGCTACGAGGGGGGAGCAAGGAAAAAGAGGGGCAGGAGAGAGCTCTGCACTTCATGCTGGGCAAGTAGGAACAGAGTTTTCCTCTCTGGCTGAAGCCCAGGCTGATCCCACCGTATTTTTAACCTTCTCTAAGTTGACTAGACTGGAAGAGTTGCTCTGGCAGCAGTCACAAATCAAACTCGTTGTAATTATTGTTACAACACAGAAATGAAGGAACGTCCCTGGAAACAGTTGTGCACCTTTGATACGCGTTCAGGGCTCGTTTCATCAGGGTTTGTCTCCTTCACAAACACTGCAAAGAAACAACCTACGAGCAAATAAAGAGGATTTCTTGAGAGGAAGCCAAAATGCAATGTTTTATGCTGACCTATATAAGGTGAGGAGGGTTTTTTTTTTTTTTTTTCCTTGAATGAGTGAACCAAAGTTCAGTTTCAGGAGGAGAATACCTCTTTGACAGCACATAAATTAGAATTAGGGACAGACAGACACAGCCCCAACAGACTGTGGTGGCTTATCAGAGTACTCAAGAATTACAGAATATTCTGAGTGGGAAGGGACCCACAGGAATGTCCAAATTACACCCAAATAAGACTTTTCAAATATAATTAAAATCATGGTCAAGATCACAGAATCATTAAATGGCCTGGATTGGATGCACACAGGTGCTCACCAAGAGCCAGAATAGAAAGTCTGAGCAGTCATTTATTTAATCATGAAGAATTATTCCCCTACCTGAGAAGAAATATTTATAAATACAGACATTTAAGGTCCACAGAGAACGTGTTTGAGGAATTTGCAAAATTCTAATGGAGTTCACAACTCTGCAATGCCAATTTGAATTTTTGAATGCTTTGACTCGTGCTGTCATTAATTTTTATGAACAGAAAACCCTCTAACAAACACAGCCAAAACATCCTGCAGACAAATGCAGGTAAGTTTCAATCGAAAATAATAAACTTTTTATTTACATGATGTGCATATCCCTGTGGCAAATTTTTTCCACAGAGCACAAAACAAGCTTGTGACTGCAAACCCTGCAAGTCACCTGGGTTATCCCTTTAAGATCCTACATGACATGCAGGATTCTGAACTTGGATTTTTGTTTATGTACAGTAAGCTTTCACAGATTTTATTTATAAACTCTTGCTTGGAATTTTTAATTATTTTATTCCCCAGTGCTTCTCCTTTTATGGCCATCTGTTTCTTCCCATATTTTGCCCCAAGGCACCTCAGCTGTCTCCACAGCTGAATGAAATTCCCATCTCTGGCTCAAAGGAAAACTTTTTATTTTTTGTTTATTTGTTGAACTAGAAAGAAGCCACCCATCAAAAGGAGAAACCTTTACCTATGAGTTGGGTCTTGGGATGCTGCACACATTCTCCCCACAAATATCTGTATATTCTGACTTTGAAATGCAAGAAAAGAAGCAGGTTATTGAGTGTGGGAGATTATTACTAATGTTAGGGCTGCTCCTAAATGTTTTATAATAAGAGATAATTAGTGAAAATTTTCTCTTCAATTCATGATTCTTAAATGGATCATTTCTTACAGAAGCCATGTATTAACTGAGTAGTGAACAGCAACGTGCAGAAGGAAAAATAATGATCTTCTCAATTGGTGCAACTCAAAAAACTGATGCCCGGCTTGGTATAATGCAAAAAAATTATGTTTAAATTAAAAAATTATAAATGGGCATAGCTGCCATCATTGACTCAGAAGAGAAAGTGAGATACAGGAAGGGAGAGGAGATGTGGAGAATTTGGAAGGAGGATGTTAACGAAGAGCCCTATTTAGGCTTTTTATTTACAATTTTCCAGAAAACGTTTTAGAGCCAAGAGTCTCAAGCTGAATGAAAAGCTGAATGGAACGGGAGAAGCATCCAGCTATCAAGAGCAAAAGAATTTCCATCAAATCACCCACCAGTGCCCACCAAATCAGCCACCTCTGAGCTCACACCCCTCATTCAAACCTGACCACTCAATCCCCTCCTAATTCAGGCCCCAAACCCTCCCTGGAGGGATGGCCACAGCTGGAAAGGGCCTGGCACTGGGAAATGGAGTGGGAAAATGACCTGGGAGGAACAAAACCCAAAGAGAACCCAACACCAGCCCTGAGAGGAAGAAAGGGAAATGGGGATGGCTGAGGATGGAGCTGAGGAGGAGCTGAGCTGTGCTCAAACAGTGCCACAGCAAACGAGCGAGCTCCAGCCACCCCAAATTTCGCAGCTTTTCCTTGGCATGTAAATATTCTACATCAAAGGTTATTTTACTTCTCCAGTGACTCAGGACCCCTAACACAAGGTATTTCCTTCTCTGCCAACCTCGCTGTGCTCATTCCTCAGCCTGCTGCTGCTGTATGACATTCACTGTCACCAACTCCAGCTGCAGAATCAGATTAAAAAAGATTGAAGTAAGCAATAACTTGGACAACTGGACCGCTGAAGGAGATTTCTCGCTCAGTGCAAGCTGTTACATCCTCACTGCTGAACAGCACATCTAAATGAGAGTCAGCATCTTTAAAACCAGGCTCAGCCAGGCTGCCACTGCCTTGGGTGAGCACCGAGGCCTCGCTCACCCAGCTGCCACCTCCCTCCAGCTCCTGATTCCTGCCTGTCAAATAAACCCTCCCTCATGATCCTCCTGCTCAGGAGATAAACATCACACTGTGTCTTTTGGGGACTGAGATCTTAATGCTGCTCCCTTTGAAGTCAATCGGAATTTTGGCATTTATCTCAACGATGAGGGATCAGATCCCAGAGTGTTTGTTCAGCAGTTCTGGAAGGATGCCAGCCTTAATAAAATCAATCGAAACACATTTTAAAGACATGGCCAATCCAAATATTTATTTGCAGGCTCCCAGACTCATCCCAGTATCTGGCATTTCTTTTCCAGCTGAAATGCACAGCGATGCTGCTTGGCAGAGGCATTAACGTGCTCCCCACATTTCATTAGCCAACATTCCTGTCCCTGCAAGCATTCAAATCAGAAGCTTGTAAAGACTTAGCAGGGCTGAAACACTCTTCAGTTTCTCATCTTCACTAATGGAATAATGCCTTTGATAAATCTGGCCCAGCAAGATCTTAATCCTACCGTTGGAAGGGGTTCATGAACCTAGCAAGGTTTTCCCCTTGAGGAAGAATCCTCCTCAAGATAAGCTGTGATATTTATTTTTCAAAAAATTAATTCTATTGCTCCAATGAAAAACAAGAAGGCAAAAAAAAAAAAAAAAGCTGAGGGTATTACTAAGTATTACTAAGTATTAAGTACTAGTACTTTCTAAAAGTACTAAGTAATAATTAGAGTGGAAAATAAGACTTTTTTTCCATGGTTACCACCATGTCCTTACATTTTCAGTTCACCACACAGTCGAACATTCTGCTGTTTCCAGGTTTTTTTAGAATCACAGGTAGAATTAGAAGCTGAGCTGTGAGGATAGCTGAAGGCTTCCAGGGAAAAGAGAAAAGGCAGCAATCTTTTGTTATATCTGCACCACCTGATGCATTTGCAGAGTGCACAGGTGAAAAGATCAAATGAAAGCAAATCCTCAGCACAGCCACTCCAGAGTTCTGAGAAGTCCTGCATGAACATATTTTTAAAAGATTGACCTCCAGCATTCCCTGTATTCTCGCTTTTTTCTTGCTGGATTATTTACATGCATGAATTCTCCAGAATTTCAATTTCTACACTCTGTTGAAAGCTCCAAGATTTCTATAAATATCATTTTCCCCATCTTGGTTTCTCCATTATAGGCACAAAGACCAGCACATATTCTCCATCTTCATAGCTAAACCATCTTAAAATCTCCTTTCCATTATGTCAAGGGCTTTTATTTGAGAATTAACCCGACCCAATTTTTTACTTAAAATGCAAAATTTAAAACCAGTTGCCAGAAGTGTGAACTGATCTGAAAAAAATACCCCCAAAACCCAAAAACTTAGCATCTGTAAATTGAGGGTTAGTAAGAAATCAGGGAATAATATTCAAATACTCAGTTCATAAGGAATTATGATGTGAAAACAACAACTCTTTATCCCACCTAAGAACACTTAGTGTTAACAGCCAATAACATGGCAAGAACCACCAAATATTCCATCCTGAGCCATCACTACAGACAATAATATAATAATATAGACATGATAAAATTCCAACATCATTTTGAAATCCATCTTTGTGTCGACTTCTAACCACGCCAACCATAAGACTATTTTAATTGGTTTGGAGATTTGCATGCATACTACAAAAAAACACAATACAGCGCTTTTGTGGGGAGCAGAAGAACTTCTGCTTTTAACGACTGTATCCCAATTAAATCACCTAATGCACATCAGATCTGCAAACAATAGTGGGTGGTGTTTCCTGGAGCAGGGAGATGTGTCTGCTGCCTGGGAAGGAAATCACAGCACCTCATTTTCATGGGGAGTCACCCAGTTCATCCTCACAAGAACCGAGAGCAGGAAATGGGGACGTCTCCTCAGGGTAACCACACAGAGAATGGCAAAGTCAATTCAGCAGCCTGAGGCAAAGAGGGAAAAGGAGCTGAAGCTGATTCTATTTGAGCCTACAAATCTAGTCCCAGGTTAAGGAAATCCACAGAAAATGTGAACCATTTGAACGCTGGGTTTGGGAGATACGGGTGTGAAAGCGTGGAAGGAAATCACTTTTAAACCAAAGCCACTCCTTGGGACCCTAAGAAAACTTGCCTCAGAATGAAGACCCCTCTGCTTGCACTGGAAATTTAAAATTTAACCCCTCTGCTTGCACTGGAAATTTAAAATTTAACCCCTCTGCTTGCACTGGAAATTTAAAATTTAACCCCTCTGCTTGCACTGGAAATTTAAAATCAAAACCTCAACGCTCACCACACTCCAGTGAACAAAACCCAGGACTTCTGTTTTGTAAAATCACAAATATTTATGGATGAAGTTTTTTTGTTCACAACAGTAGAATGATTTTTGTTCAGCCTCACACAAATGAAGCCTGTCCTGTAAAGTGCCCCTTTTCTTTAAGTTTAACCTCAATCAGAAACCAGGTTCCAATACCCATTCAAGGATGTGACTTCCCCCTAAAGAAGGGAAGTTTCCTCCCTAGAAAGGAAACAATGTACAGGTGTAACCTTACTTTGAGGAAAAATTCAGTCAAAACAAAGAGTTTAGAACGTCATTTTATTTAATTAAGACTAACAAGTCCAAACAAGCTAAAGACACCTCTCAATTTAGGATTATTTTCCTCCTGGCAGAAAAGGAAAAAGAGTATTTTTATAGTCAAATTACATGTGATTTTTTTTTTTTCTGTAAATATTAAAATATCTCACACGCTTAATTATGAAAATCCCCCAAAAGACAACTTGGATATAATACAGAACAACTCCCTGATTGCTACATATATTTTTTTCTATTAAACAAAGACAGCATGACAGCACAAATACTCCCAAAATCAGCACTGACTGAGCCTTTTCAGAGCAGGTTTTCCCTCTTAATTTTCAAACCACCACACACAGTAGAAGCTTGAGTCTCCACGTGCAAATATATTCCAATATGCTCAATTTTGGTCAGCCTCTTACATAACCCAGAGCCAGAGAAGTATCCGTACAAAATAAAACCAAGCCCTCCAACAAAGAATTCCATCTCTACCCCACATTCCCAAGGTTCACGGTGCCACAGGCTCTGATTCACAGGCAGTTAATGAACTAAAAAGCCAAAACAGAGCAGAATAAGGATTAGATCAGGTCCTGGAATGGCACCAGGATCCTCCAACCACGCTGGGATGAGCAAGGAAGGAGGAGGAGGAGCAGGAGGAGCAGGAGGAGGAAGAGGAGGAAGAGGAAGAGGAAGAGGAAGAGGAAGAGGAAGAGGAAGAGGAAGAGGAAGAGGAAGAGGAAGAGGAAGAGGAAGAGGAAGAGGAAGAGGAAGAGGAAGAGGAAGAGGAAGAGGAAGAGGAAGAGGAAGAGGAAGAGGAAGAGGAAGAGGAAGAGGAAGAGGAAGAGGAAGAGGAAGAGGAAGAGGAAGAGGAAGAGGAAGAGGAAGAGGAAGAGGAAGAGGAAGAGGAAGAGGAAGAGGAAGAGGAAGAGGAAGAGGAAGAGGAAGAGGAAGAGGAAGAGGAAGAGGAAGAGGAAGAGGAAGAGGAAGAGGAAGAGGAAGAGGAAGAGGAAGAGGAAGAGGAAGAGGAAGAGGAAGAGGAAGAGGAAGAGGAAGAGGAAGAGGAAGAGGAAGAGGAAGAGGAGGAGGAGGAGAGGGGAAGGATTTGCTCCACCTTTGCTCCCCAGGGCACCCCAGATGCACCTGCAATAAGTTTTCATGATCCAACTGCAAGCTCAGCTCTTGCTCCGAGTTGATTTTGCAGTCGTTGTGCCCTCCTTTGGTTGATTTTGCCCAGTTGCTTTCCTGTGCCTCCGCCTGGAAATGACCAACCGAGGGCTCCTGTTGTGTGGAGGAGCTGGGAGCCATCAGCCAAACCCCTCCTGTGCTGCTCCCACTCAAATATTTGCAGAATAACAACATCAGCGCTCCCAAAATGCTGAGTCCCCCCCCCAGCAGAGGGTGAGACAACCTCCTGCTTTCAGGTTTGACATTTCTACCCTCGCACTGCTCTGTTGAAATCGTGAGATGAGGCTCTAGAGATGTGAAACTCCAGCAGTTTGGCTGAAGAATTAACAACAAAACCTCCCTTCAAACAGCAGCAGGAATGTCACTGGCAGCAGCACGTGGTAGCACAGTTCAGGAGCTGAGTGCACACAAGAGGCACTGTCCAAATCTGCACTTAGTGCTATTTTTTAGCCCGCAAAAAACCCCCAAAATATCCCAAGATGAATATTTTAATACATGGGAATTTGAATACATTTGATTGTTGAATGGAGAAAAATAGATTTCAGCCACTTCCAACCTGGCTTTTTCAAATCCTTTCTTTAGCAACGAAACACAACAAAGATAAATACCAAAGGGAATTTGTCACCTACATCTTTTCACTGCTAAAGTGTCTTCTTTTCTCTCCTAGGCAGCAAAATGTGACAGATTTCCCTGAAGAACAGTATTTCTCAGTGAACTGAAGGAGAAGTGCCAATATTGGGGTCCCAGTTGCTGAAAGTACCATTTCTTTGTATTTCTTCCATTTCCTCCTCCTGGGAGAGGGGAATGTGAGAATGATGTGAAAGCACTGACACTTGGGACACGATAACTGAGCTGAAGTGCAGGACAATGCAATTAGGAATCACATTTTGTAATACCTGCACTCTTGCTTACCAAGTTTGAATTCCTCTGCTTTTCCCAAGAGAAGTTATGGAGGACAGCTGGGAAAAGTCTGCTACACAAGCCAGAGCTCTCAAGACTTCATTAATTTCTGTCAAAATTCCATTATGTTAATTAGGAACTAATTTATCACCTGAAGATATTGACTGGCATTGAGTAACTTCAAGGAGTTCAAGATGCCTGCGTGTGAAAATTCTGATAGATATTGAGAAATCCCCCAGAGGCTTCACTTCTCAAATTAATCCTTCAAAAAGACACAGTTGTACTGCAAGCATCACATAAATACTTCAGATGTTATCTGCTCTAATTGCCTTCCACAGAACAAATCAAACAGAGCTGTATTTTGTAAAGTTACCTGTAAATATGTAAATTGTTTGAAATTATTCGAGAGAAACACAGCCCTTGGAAAGGGACAGTGGCTGCAAAGTAACTGCACCTTATGACATTGAACAGAAATACCCCTAAATATCTTTAAATTATCATTTTTCAGCAATTGATTGTTGCTACAGATACCTCCATTAAATACAAATCACAGGGCCTGCCTGCCCTTTGGAAAGAACCACAGGAATAAATTAACTTTAGAGTTACAGTCATGAGAAGACCTTGCCTTAAACCCTGACTTTATTATCAATAACCACAACAGGAAAGCTTGAATGAGCATTTTTGAGAGAGCCACAGCCCTCAGTAACTCTTTGATTCTGATTTTTGAAAGTAAAACCCTTTCAGAAAAGGGCTCGTGGTAGAAGGTTTTGTGCAAAGACCCTCCAAAACCTCACAATATTTGCATAGGAGTGACCTCAAAATATCTGATTAGCACCAAGATCCTGCATGTTCCTATAAAAACATTCTTTTATTCGCTACAATTATAGATTGACAGATACATTACAGAACTAAAAGGAACCAAAATATCCTTTAATTCACCGTGAATTTTTGTTGTGCTGCTGTCAGACTGTAGCTGCCCATGTCAAATCAAGTGCAGCTGCATTTCCAACCAAGCACAGCGATGCTGAAATAGATGGCAAAGAAGCTTTTTGGAAAAATATCTCTCTTTTGCTGGCTTGTAGTAATAAATAGTAAAAAAAATGCATGCCCAGCTCACAATATGCAGTTTCAATGTCATTAGTTTTCTGTTTTGGAACTAGAACCATCACACAGCAAACAAAGATCAACATTTGGTTTTGTTTAGACATCTTTTTTTTTTTTAAATTTTAAACTAGGTTTTGCTTGCTTTCTAGCTTTTCCCTTCTCCCCTGAAATTATCACGTTATCTGCTAGGATTAGGTATCTAAATAAAGTTAATTAATCTTGGTTATTCTGTGAAAGCAGACAAGTGGATAAGTGATTAAAATATATTTAAGTGTATCTTCTAGTTATGATAATAGAAGTCCCATTCTTAAGTGAATGACCCAGGGATCAACCCCTCACCTTTGCTGTTTTTAGCACCATGCTCTGACCAGCTGAGCCAATTATAAACCAAAACATCTCAAAATATCTCTGGGGCTCAGATAAATACTCTGGGGATGCTCCTGATTTCATTCAGTTTGCATCCAATACAACAGGAAAACATTCACGAACTGTCAAAGGGGTCCAAAATCCTAAAAACTCAGCACATTTGTATTTTAACTGCTGCCTTAACGGGAGGAAATGTCCCTCAGTCCTCCCAGAACACTGCCTAAATCCCAAAGGTGCTGCAATTCCCAAAGGATCAGAGGTTTTGCAGGGCCCCCAGTGCAGCATGGCCATGCCCAGTATTTCCTGACCCAGGAATAGCTCAGGAGAGTTTTTCTCACAGTTTCTCACAGCAATTTTCTTTCCTCAACCATAAATTCTCAGTGGGCCATGCACAAGTGCCCAGTCCCCCTGGACAAACCCTCACTGTGGAGAACCACTCAGCAAACCTGGAATAAAAACTTTCCTGCTCCCTTCCAGAAGAGAGAACTGATAAATATCTGGGCTCTGGAAATCCCTTTGTGATGTTTGGGTTTTGTACCAGCAAACTGCTCTCCCACACTGAGGTACATCATCACATGATACTGCACTTTTCCAAGAAAAACCCAGTCAAGTGAAAAGACTTCATTACCATCAACTCTTCTTTCTTAAAAGTTACATCATTATTGTGCAATCTCTTACAAGATCTTATTTATTTTCGCTTTAATTATTCACTTCAATGGAAGGATTAGCTCATAAAATGTATCTTTTCACTTCAAATATAAAACACAGGTCTCTTTCTCTTGGCTGTATATATTTTGTTTACCCCTTGCCAAAATGTTATTTCACATACGTGAAAAGAAAACTGGACTGAGAACATGTGAAATAAACCATTGGCAAAGGCAGTGCAAGGGCTTGCCACTGACAAGATGAGATTCACAAGAAAAGCCTTCTAGTTTTTCCAAAAGCAACAAAGGTATTAAAAAAACCCAAACCCTTATAAAAAAGGAAAGGATTTTTCAGGTAACTCTGAATTTCCAAGTCACTAAAATTTTCCCCTGCACATCTCAGTTGTGTGTCCACCAGAACATCAGGGTTCCCTTGCAGAGGAAAGGCAGAATTATAAAGTCCTGGTTTGATTCCAGTCTGTGCTCCTCACTTGTTTAGCAAGGCTGAAAACTCCTGATTAAATCATCACCAACTCTGATTAGAACTGGTTTTGTTGATTAGGATTGTTGTTAGGATTCTGATTGGAACTGTGGGAGACAGCACTTAGATTCTGCAGGTTTCCTTGATTTTTGCACCACCTTCTTCAATCCACAACCACAACATTATAATCTATTTCAGCCCACCAGGCACATTGTAATTATTAATTGGAGAGATGCAATGTGAGAGATGTTAAAAAGCCAATTCCTGACCTCCTGTGTGCACAGTTCCTGCAGACCAATGGCTCAGAGCAAGACAGGAATTTGTTGGACACGCAGCGTTTGCATCTCTTGAGTTCTCAGCTGGGGCAGAAAATTGTTTTCAGCCCAAGAGATGCTTGTAAAATTGAAAATGAAGTTATTTCATGGAGCAGCTTCATCTGGCCAAACATCCACCAGCTCAGCTCCCACTAAAGTTTTCCAGGTGCAGATTTTCTAAAAGGCATCTCAAAGATGGAATTTTAGGAGAAAGGGCAGACACAAGTTAGAGAATGAAGTATTACAAAGCTGCTGCACAACTTCAGTGTTATAAAGAAATATTTTCCAAGGTTTATTAAATTATCGTGTATCTACTTTGGGTTATCCATACTGCTAAAATCAGATTAAATTGCACCATCAGCTATGCCACTCCTGTCCATAACAGTTCAACTGTGCAGCTTGGACAAACTTACATTTATTTCTTTCAACTTCCCAACAGCCAAAATATAAAAGTAAACGGCACAAACACCTATGAAAAAACTCCTTTTGAAATCATTTTAAAGCTAGCAATTTTCTCACCATTTTTCAAAACTTTACAGGTGAAAAAACAGTAAGAGTGAGATTGAGCTCCCCGATAACAAACACAACAAAGGCAGAAACAAAACTCAGAGAGGATTCGAGGATCCCCAATTGCTCCTTTTCTGTGAGAAATTCACATTCCTTTCTACACCCCAAACAAAAATAAAAGATGGGAGAAGACTTACGACAAATAAAACTGCCTTTTTATCCCTGTCACAAACCACAGATTTTGGTTCAAACCCAGTGATGATGGGAAAAAAAAAAATCCCACTTCCACAAGACAGCACAAAACACTGGCAGATCAGAGCCCTTAAATGTCTTATGAGCAAGAATTGTTGCCTTTCAACTCTGTTTTCTCCTCACCCTCAGCAGCTCTCAGGAGATGCTGGCAGGTATAAACATGCTTTCTTTTAATTACAGAACTGCATTATTGCTGTAACTGATTCCCAGCTCCAGCAAATTATAATCAAGTGCCCATTGTGCATAACAATCATTTAATGGCCGACAAACCATAATAAAGAAAGCTTTAATGAAGAAAGCTGGAAACCCGCCCGAATTTTATGGCAGCGCACTCCAAAAGAAAGAGTTACAATCTGTATTTAAGATTAAGAGAGCCTTTTAATCCAGATGGCCAGAATTAAACAAGGCAGCGCAGGGAAATTTTGATCAAAAGCTAGTGCAACATGAAAGTCTCAAAATTCCCCCAGCAAACCACGGCTAATTATTTCAAACAGAGGCTGCACCACGTTCATTTTGGATTGGGAAGAATTCTGAGGGAAATACAATGTGAATATGCTGCTTTCTCTGTGATAATTCACTCATCCTTTAGCTTTTCTATCATAAAATAAAGCAGCAAGAAATCTCTTTGCAGGCATTTGTCTGGGGAGCTGTTGGGACGTTAAATAATAAAATTTTCAAGGAGTTTGCAAAATAAATGACAAATTATTTCAGATTAGAGAGTGCATGTAGCTTCAAGACACAGCTGAGTAAAACCGAAGCTGCTGCAGCTGAAATTTGAAAAGATCCTTAGTTTCAGTGTTGTGTTATTAACAGCTGACACCCAAGTTTCATCCGAATTTGCTCCCCTCTGCTTCAACTCCCTTGGAAGTGCTGCCACATTGCTCAGCACCACCAGTGGCTCTCCTCGAGTCATCTCCCAGGCAGCAGAGAGGATGTGAGATTTCCCACTCTGCATCAGCTTTTTGGGCTCATCCTTGGATGTGTGGGAACAAGTCCGTGGCTCCTGGCAGCATCCCACCCACGCCATGAGTCGGGGCAGTCACAGCCCCAAACTGCTGAGAGCTTCTAAAGCCCTCCAGTGATTCTTTAGTGACTAAAAAGTACAAACACCAATTCTGAGTAGAGCAATAAAGCAGTGAGAGGCTCTGCTTTTCAATGGCTCTCTTTCTGCTGCTGGGGGTTCTGCAGAAAGCCCAGCGTGGAGAGGTTCACAAAGGAGTCGATTGCTCAGCTCCCCTACAATAAAAATATTTCTCTTTTGCTAAGAGTTTTTATGTTGATGAAATCAAACCTCTGTAAAATCCATCGACTGATTAGAAATTAAGTAGAGTCCTGCCAAGTTTGAACTTACACAAACCCAGCTTCATTTCACATTCTAAAAACACCCAACGAGGCCCCGTTTTGGACACCTACTTCTTCTTGCTCTGATGTTTACATCCATTACTTTGATCTCTTTGCTGAGGCCAAGCCGGAGCTGAACTGTGACATAAATCACTTTGTCACAGTCAGAAATACTGATTCAGACAGAAAAATAAGGAACCCTTGTGAGCGTGTTTGTAACAGAGAGTGGGCAAATCCCAGGGAATAATGCTGCTGCACAGCATCCTGCTCCCTCACTGAGCCCCTGAACATCAGAGCTCTGCTTTCTGATGCTGTCCCTGTGCTGCTCTGGAAAATTGAGAAGTGATCTGGTTTCTGACACAGTGACTTTATGCTCGTGTAGACTTGGAAGGAGATCACGGCATCTTTGATTTGGTTTTTTTTTTTTTTTTCTGTTTCATCATTTTCTGACAGCAGCAACCTTTGAAAGTCTGCCAGGCTCCCTCGGATGAGAAAGGACTGACAAAATCGGATCAGCCTCTGCACTGATGTCACTACTGCTCGTATTTATATTGTGTTATTTATGTGCACACATACAAGGAACTTTAGCTCTCTCTGCCCAGCCACCTCCTGCTCCCAAACACACACCAAGGACTGCTGCAAGCACAAAAGCTGCCACTTCATCTGGTTTTTTCTGTAAAAAACTCCAACATTTCTACCTCATGGATTAAAGGAGTTGAGGACAAACTTGCTGAGAACATAAATGACACACATACAGGTTTGACAGAAAGGAAATGAACCCCAAACATCTGAAATCCCCAGCAACAGGTTCATCCTGGCTGCACATCATCTTTCAGTTTCTAAATGCTAGCATTTTGCCTCTGAGCTCTCCTCTGGGTGAACAAAACATTATTGACATGACTCAAAATCAGCAAAAATACTGCAGCAACTGAGCGTGAGCTGAATCACAAACTCTACTGGTGATAACAGCATCTCCTGGATTATTGGCAGATTGAGCAGCAGAAACTAAACCCTGTCCAAAAGCAACAACGGGCATGGAACTGCTGCTCCCTCTGGGACAAGGAGCAATCCAGGATTGTTGAGTCCCCCTTATCCCAATTTTTCAAACAAGCCTCTTGTGCAATGTCAGGGTTTGTGCTGCTGTGTGCATGAACAGTGATTTCCATAATCACTGGCTTTCAACCAAAATCACAACTGTCAATCCCAAGGGTTTACACACAGGAAAAGCCAAATCCAGAGGAGTTGTGACTACGGGCAACTCTTCAGCAAAAACAGCCCTGAAAGGAGAAAAAATAAAACAAAAATCGCGCATGAAATTTATTCGTGAAAGACGCGGGAGGAAAATCCAGCTGAGGAAAAAGAGATCAGAATCGCCAAAACAAGATGCAAAAAGAAGGAGAAAGCAGCTGGCCTGAACTGTTCCAGCTCTTCTTCCAGGACTCATGGAATCAATGGAATATCAGAGTCAGCCCGGTGTCTGCACTTGGGAATTGGCTCCTGCTCCAAAGCTCTGCTCTCTCTGCTGTACAGGAGGATTCTTAACATAACTAAGTTAAAAATTACAACATACCGCACGGAAAGAAACACTGGAGAACAAATAATTATAGAATAGTCATTAAAATGCTCCCCCCCAAATCCATGTATTGTTTATTTGTGGAATGCCTGCAATTGTTTTTTAAGGGAGTCATAAAAATTCCTCGCTCGCCAGGAGTCCATTCATGAGGGCAATGAATTTCCAGAAAAGCCAATTTTTTATACGGCTCAGGAGAAATATTTTTGGATACAAACTTTAAAAAAATGGTGCTTTAAAACTAATAGCTTTATTCCTTAAAATGAACAAAGACTTGCCTGCAATGTAAACAACGAAAATAAAATTAAAAAAAGGAAGACCACAAGTCTTGTAACCTAAACACAATAGCCATTGTCTGGACTTCCCTATTTCCATGAAGCACATCTGATTTTCATTCTGGATGAGAACATTCTGCTAAAATTACGGTTACACTGGGATAAAACTTAATTTAAAATTTCCAGCTGAACAACTTCAGCTACAATCTGATGGGTGCTCCATAAGTGAGAATTCCCATTTTAACTCCAGAACAATGATTAAAATCCAATATCGACTCCTAGCTCCAATAAGTTTTGATGACCTCAGAGAGAACAGTAGTTTCTCAACAGAAAAAAACCACCACATAAAACTCAGATCCACTGGCAGCTTTTGTCACTGCCTAGCCAGGGAAAGCTTGGCTCGTGGCCTGATATGTTTGCAATTCCAAGAACTTCCAGTATTTTTCTGTGAAGAGATACTCAATTGCCAGAGATAAAAACTCGACTTTAAACGTGCTGGAGTCGATGGTGAGAACAAGGAGGACAAACTTCTCTCTGCTATTTCACTCCCTTGGTTCTTCTGCTCAATAAAAATCTGTGAAAAGACCTGAGCAGGACAAAAAATGGGAATAGAAGGGGCTGTTTCTCTTTTTTGTTTGTGTGAGGGGGGTGAGAAGAGATTTGGGAATTGTCAGTGATGTCACCATGCTCCGGTTTGTGATAAAACACACAAAACCCAAGAGCCCGATGTGGCTTTAGCACAAAGGCTGCAATACAAGAGACTCAGCCCAGCTTTTCCCCGTGCTCCACTCTTTCCATGGAATTGGGGTTGAAATAACAGCAGAAGTGAGAAGTCCAGAAAGGTCTGTACAAAATCCTGACAGAAAAAAACAGGGGCAGAAACTGATGGAGTCACTCTTGTCTGAATGAGGGCACACATCCAATTCTGACAATGCAAATATAATATTTTCTAAAAAAAGGTGTCTGAGGCCATCAGTATCCTGTGGACAGCCTTTAATTCCCAAGAAATTACATTACGAGGAAGATAAAGAAAAAAAAAAAAAAGATTAAAAAAGCTTTTTTTTATATAAATGTTTGGGTTTAAAGCGTAACTTTTGATGTTGAATTGTCAGATCTGGAGGGAGCAGGCCTTGGCAAGAGCTGTGGGTTAGAATAAATCCCCAGGCACACAGGGCTCAGGGAGGCTGCTGACGAGGGGCAATGGGCTGAAGGAATATTTCCCAAAAATGACTCTTAAATTACACCTGATACTCAACAGTCAGGAAAAACAGGTACTGACAATTTCTCATTGCTCAACGTGGATGTGAGTATTGGAAGCTGCGTGTTGGTACAAGAAGAATGGAAAATCAACCAGAAAACTTAAACTGACTTTATAGGGAGAACAGAACAAATGTTGGGCAAGGCAGTGGTGCTTTGGGGCCAGCAAATCCCTAAAGGAACAAAGGGAATAAAACACAGGACCTGATCCTAACCCTAAGTCCAGTCTTTGTAAAGAACAAATGTAAGTATTTAAATACAACCCAAATCCATTTAAATATAAATCAGTTAACAGCACCACAATATTACTGATGCAATTCATTTGTCTGGCAGCTGTTTAAAATGGAAGTGTTTGCAAGCACAAATAGAATAAATGCTGCATTACTCAACCAGATTATTGTGAAAGAACAAAAAGACTGAAGAAAAATTATGATTTTTTTTTTTAACATGACAAGGCTCAGGAAAAGGGCCAGTAATGAACAGCATTTTTTTTAGAACATTCTGATAGAAAACCAAGTCCATTATTGAAAAGTAAATTGTTTACAAGCATTCCATTATCAACTTACAACTACCATTAGGGCAAAAGAATACAATAATAGGAAGCTACAACTGTTGATGCTGAGAGTTTACCATGAAATAACTTGAAGTTTGTAAATCTGGAAGATGAAAAGATGAATGTTTTTATTTCCAGCCACGCTGATGCCCCCTTAAAATCAAACAGCCAGAGGATGCAAAGGAGATACTCAAAGCCAAGGCAAGCAGCTGTGAACCAAACAAGAAATTATGGATCACAGAGGACATGAGAGGAGAAGTGTTGGGATGCAGGGAAATACAAAGGAAGCCAGAGATGGGATTGAAGTAAGTGAAGGAGACAGGAGGATTTCATCACTAAATTGACAGCAATGATCCATCTTGGAGAACTAAAGCAAAACTGAGAAAATGTTAAAAATAACAGGAAGGTTTAAACCAAGCTCTATTGGATGGGGCTGGAGCACTTTGTAGTAAACTGGAGAAGCACAATAGGAGGATGGGAGGTTTTGAATGCTTAACAGAAAACATTTGTGGCCCATGAATGAAATAGTTCCAGCTCCCAGCAACAATGACAAAATTGTCACAGCAAAAGGGAAACCAGGAAAGTACTTAAGAGAAAAAATAATAGCAGTGGTTTGCACAGCAATAACTTCTGTGACTGTGTCAATATAGGCACGAGGAGAGAATGAGAGCTGTCTCCAGCCAGCTTTAAAAATACCTTTGGGTGGGATACAGGGAGAAAAATGAGCTGAGGGCTTGCAGGGCAGGAGAAGTCCCAGCTCTTGGGCTTTGTGGACTAACAGATTTTTCCTCAGTGCCACTAACACATAATCTGGGCCAGATTTTTCCTCATTGCCACTAACACATAATAAGAGGTAATTTCCATTCCTCCCTTCTGCCCTCCAACTCTTTGACATCCGGAACAAACGGATTTTTGCATTTTAAGATCTTGATTCTGTGATGCCCCTCACAGCATGGAAAAAGAAACCGTAAATTAAAATATTCCAGTGCCACTTGGACAATGGCTTTGGAGAGCCAACACTTCCAACCTTCCCACACAGGGAGCTCTGCAGAATCTGCTTTACCTCCAAATGGTGACTGCACACATTCCAACACTAATTTGGATTAGTTTGGTTTCTAACCCGTGCTCCTGCAGGATCAGGAATGATCCTCTGTGCTTCCCCACCTCCGTTTCCCAGGAATAGGAGTGCCCTGGTGAGTCTCACATGGATCACACCACAGGGTGTGTGAGGCTCCTGAAAAACCCCTCATTTGGGTTTTTCACCTGGCTCCTCATTCCGTAAACCCCATAACCCCAACGTGCTCCTGCAAACCCTCTGGAATGTGTCCAGTTTGTCACCCCACCAAACTGCAACACACCTGCATCCCTTTGTACTCTCTCTCTGCTCTACCTACCCAGGGAGCCACTCCACAGCCCCACAAGCCGTATTTCCAAAGGCACACAGGGAAACATGTAGGAAAAATTACAGGTTTTACTCTGCAGGGAAGTGATTTATTGATGCCGAGAGCTTCATTTAGTTATCAGACACTATCTGAAGAGAAAAAACTCCCCACTCAGCCATGGAATATAGTTAGATGAGGAAGCTATTCCAGCTTTTGATGTAGTTTTGTCCCAGATTCAAAGTTAAAAAGACTGGGAAAGAAGTTATCCAATTCACTGAAATCCAATCTCATACTGGATTTCACCCAGGTCTGTACCTCAAAGGCAAAAGGGACTTAGTCATATTTTTACATAACTAAATTCCTGAGTCACATTGCAGAGGGGAGAGTCAAAGGGAACTCAAGAACAATTTCTGCCATTACATATTTTCTCTTCATAGTACTGCTTGTCAGGAATTAATGTTGTAAGACTATTTCAAAACTTGAAACCCTTCCATCATTGATTATGGCCCATTTCTCATTCAGACTCTCAGTAACACCCACAGCACTAATTCTGCACCGTGGCATCAAGAGCAAGTCATGACTGCTGAGCTCATTTTAAGAAAGCAATAAATAATTTGCAATTAATCATCTGTTAAAACAATAATCCTTTAGAAACATCTCTGCAGTCCTACAGACTTCACGGAATGGGATGGAATGCAGCTGTCTAGAAAGCGTTTCTGGATGTCACAGCCCTCTCTGAGCTGGGTTAGGGAATGTCAAAATGCTGCCAGTTTTACACAGCTGAGATCAATGAAATGATCAAATGGATGTGATATGCACTGAACTCCTAATTCACACAGAAAAGAGACCTTCCAGCAGCACAGCACACCACAGAGCTGTTACACATCTGCATTTCCTCTCTAATTACACTCCCCATCACTAAGTTTTGCAGGAAAAAAAAAGCCAATTTCAGCCCTTTGTTTCTAAAGCCACAATTCCCCACTTCCCCTCACCTTGCTCAGTCCCACATGACCACTGCTGTCACTCCTCCTGTGCCTCCTGCTCCCATCTCTGCAGATCCCACTGCCCCCAGAAAGTTTTATCCCAGAGATCCAGACCATCCCCACACCATCCCCAGCAGCTCAGGCCCTTTCCTCCCTCACAGGCTGAGGAATTACAAATCATTTCAGAAATATGATCTTGATCACATCAACTCTGATGCACCTCACTGCACTCATTAAGCTTCATTTCTCCGTGCAAAAGCTGGATTTATTACTTTCTGTACATTATCCAGCAGTTTGGAGACCTAAAGAACGCTCCCACAGAATTCATCAGTTGCTCAGTGTCAGTTCAAAGCTGTCAAACCTGCTGATTCATTTCAGCAGCATTTACTGTGCTTCATTAATTCTACATCCAAATGTTTTCAACAAAATAATGAAGTTATATATAACTCAAAGCAGCAGCACCAATAAATCCTTCAAGCCTTTGGCAACTCCTTTAATCTGAAGCAATCGTGTTTCCTTGTATAACAAGTCTTGTGATGTCTGTAATAGCATCTCACTATAGTAACAGCAGCCTTCATCTTACAGCTCCCTCGCATGCCTCGAGTCTTAATCAGATCCCAGATTTAAATATGAAATTAGAGAACTCTTGATACTCTTCCTGAAACAGATATGCTAATCAGAGCCCCCCCCCCTTTCCTCCCAAATTTAAACAGAGTCCAATAAAGATCCGGCCTGGGGAGTTGTTGATGCTGGAGTCAGACACTGCAGCTTGTTGGTTATTGCTGTGCTCTGTTACCTCATCCCTTCGCATTAAAATAACAATTCTAAACACGCAGTCTCTCTATAGGCACTTTTCTGTGCCACAAGCTCTTTTCTTTTGCTTTTAAAGAGAAGTGAGTGAAGAAAAATCTCCCCGGAATGAAGGATTGCAGACTTTGTGCTAGAGCTGGGAACATCATTCTCCTCTGAATGCAAAGGACTCAATGATCAAAACATTTATTCTTCAATTTAGAAATTTCTTAATGAAAGCAACATTCTTCTATTTCATAAGTGAGCTCAAATCCCAGCAATTTTCCAAATACAAATACACTGACTTTTTTCTACTACTGTCCTCAAAACTCCTGTAGCATCCTCCAGCAGCTCTTACTCACAGAGATGTTATTAATGACCAACCTTGCTTGAATTTAAACTCACTTTGCAGAGAACTTTGTGACCTTTACGCCTCAACTTAACTAAAATTACATTTAACAGCATTACTTCCTTTTCCAAAATCTCCCATAACCATCCCTAATTTCCACTGTATAGAAGTCACACTCAGCTCCTCGAACTTTATCAACATGTTTGGATGTAATCAAGATTTCACTTTGTTGAGCAATCCAAATATAATCTGCAAGCATAAATCTATGAATTAAACAATCTTAAATTGCATATTACGTGCACTCAACAATTGGATCCAAATACTAAAATCTAGATTAAATCCAGAAAGCAGAAGTATCAAATAAGTAACCCCAGCCAAGGCTGAAGCTGTAATTCCAAGACAGGCAGGGTTTGAGGTATTTCATTACCCACCTAAAAATGTGAGTTTGTGTTTTAGAGCCTGGACTCGCTCCAAAGGCTGTCCCCAGTTAATCCAGACCTGCCTTTGGGGAGCCCAGGACAGCTGGAGAGGATCCTGCCCGTATCAATAGCCATGTGATGGATGTGTGCTGGCAGAGCCAGGGAGCAGGCAGAATTCAGGAAAGAATTCTCTCACAGGAGCCTGCCTGTTCCACTGGGGCAGCAGAGAAAATCTGGGAAAGCAGCCCCAGAGAGGTCTTTAGAGCACTGCCAGGGCTGCCCACAGTGGGACAGCTAAAACAGCACACCCAGCACTCCCTCACACACAAAAGCTTCAACAGAGGCTCTTTAATTCTTCCTCTGAATGAACCTCAGTCATTTACTTCCATATTTCTTACGCTGAACCAAAGTCATGCAAAGAAGTTTCCTTTAGAGGCTGGAAATAACGTCTTATTTTGCATTTGCATCTTCTTTGCCCGTTACCCTTTTCAGATCTAATAAGAATTAAAATCCAGCCTCAGGTTCACGACTGCCTGTCCTTGAAAAGAAGCCCAAGGTATCAGAGTTTATTAGATATGAGCCTATAGCCTGTGGAGGAAGAGATTAAATGAGTTTTAGTGCTCGAGTTACTCTTGCAGAAAGGTGAGCACAGCACCCCCAGGTACAGCACCACCAGCGTTTTCACAGGCACCACGTGTGGCAAAGGCAGATCCAGAGATTAGCACACACAAATCACTCACCCAGGGAGGGGAAAAAAAAAGCCTCCCCAACTGCCAGCTAAGACAACTAACACAAAATGCATGTTTTCACAAGGGCTATTCAAAGAAATAGCTTTAGTGGGAAGAATGAGTCATGGGCCAGCAAACTTCACAAACTGCAGCTACTCAGAGGGAGAAGACAAAGGGAATCAGGAGTTAGATGATTATTTTTTTTTTAAATAACCAAGGAGCATTAGCAAAACCAGCTGCTGCACTGTAATACTTCTAAATAGTTTTGTTATGCCTTCATATTCTCTTCCAGTAGTAGTTTTCTCTTTCTCTTTCTAACTTGCATTTGGGTTTGCTGTTGTTGGCACGCTGTCTCAGTAGACATTAGACAAATAAACTTTTCAACAACATAAAGACTTTTAAAACTGTATCTCTTAACCCCTATCCCCTGGAGAGGCTGGAAAAGTGATTGCTTAATTCTTTACAGGTTTACTTGTGCCTCCCTTCTCCATTTCTGTGACTGGCTTTCTTTCATTCCTAAAAAATAAATAAGCCTCTTAGAAGTTATCTCCACCTAAATCACAGTTCGTATCTTTTTCCTATCCATGTATTTTTTGTATTTATTGATTAACCTATTGGATTTCACACTTGACTTGCAGGGGATTAAATGCATTGTCTGGTGAGCTCGAGTCAGTACTTTACAATGACAGGAATTTATTTTGTATATAATAAGTACTTCAACAGAACCCTTATTTTCAGGTGACAAAGTACTGATGTACTTGCACACGTAGAGTTTTTCTCCAGATTTATTTCCATAATCTCACAGCTTTAAGGTCATTCCAACTGGACCAGTTTTATTATGTTTAACTTTTGTGTTTTAAATGGAAAAGAGCCAATTCTCGTCTTGTCCTGTGCCATTAAAGAGCCATTTTACAACATTTTACACTCCAATAATCAGACAGCATCTGCACATTCACCTTCCTACACAGAGGTGGCAGCAGAACTGCTGCACACAGACTCTAAATCAGCCCTGTGAGCTGATCCTCATCACATCTTAGCCATGAATTTCCTTCCTACCAGGGCTTGCAGCTCAGCCCAACTTTTTAAGAGCTCTGTTGTAAGATTTCCAGGCCTGGCATTTTCCCCTTTGCCAAAACCACTCCCATTTATCCAGTAAAAGTGCATTATTTTAAGGTTGATGTGTAACAATTAAATGCCTAAAAATCATCACGGCGCCTGTGGAACAACAAAAAGCTTTCCTGTCTATGAAAATAACAACAAACTCGGTAACTCACAAGAAGCTTTTGCTTTGTGAAATATCACATGTAGGAACAGCTTTGGTGTCCCAGACTCAATACCAGAGGATGCAACTACTCATCACTAATTTGAAGCACATCATTTAATACCTAGAGTGGAGTTTTTAAAGGTTGAGAAACCAAGAAAACAGAAACTCATCCTAAAACTTTTCTTTTTTAATGTTATGTTCTCCAAACTTAAAAGTGAGACACTTTTCCCTTGGCTAATTTTTTATTATATGTATAACAATGCAGACTTTTTTGATGCCTCTTCATGAGGTCAGGAACAACTTTCATTTACAAGATTTAACTCTCCAACCAATCTGCCCTTAAATCAACTAAAAGAAGCCACTGCTAAGAACGAATTATCACTGAAGTGATAAGAGAGAACCAATCCTTATCTTCTCAGGCACAAAGTGGCTCATCGTGGAATCAAATCTGGATTTTAACTACAGAATTGGTCATTAATTTTTATCACTCCTAAGCTATCAGGTGGTTTCTCCAGGACTCCAGCCAATTCCATAAAAACAACCTCGTTGCACGGCAGATTTCAGCCAGAAGCCAAGCTCTAATGTGTTCCAAAAAAGTGTTGGAAAAAGGAAACTTCAGGAGAACCTGAACCACAGTAAGGGAAAGGGAACACCAGCACTTTGCAGAGATGTTCATTAAAGTGCAAATACCAGGAAAATATTCAAACAGAAGGAGAGCTCAGGCCAGTAAGAGCTAGGTTAATATTAATTTGAAAGGCTACTCAAATCTTCCTGTTTTATAAACTAGTGCCAACCAAAACTTGGCCAACAATATCTGCATTACAGCAGCAATGTGGATGTGAATCTTCAAAAAATCACGCTGGTAAAATTATTCCATAGTTCACAAAGTCAGAAACCCTAGGACACGGTGAAAATTCGAGGCTGAGAAGCAGCTCACAAACCATTTTCCATATGAGATTTCCACATAGGAGCACGCCTTAAAATCGATGTTCTGTTCTTAAAATCTGTGGTGCCTAATTTCCTGCTGTGAATTAGCAACTACTGGCATTAAAGAGAGGCTGTGCTAAACCCCCAGGATTTTTCAGCAGCTCTTCACTCTGCAATCAACTTCACTTATGACCATTTCCTAGTTCCACCTATATTTACAGGAAAATCAGTTCCAAAGTTGAAAAGAAGCCACTGCTGCTCGTGCAGAAAGGTTTTGTGGCCTGAATCAGATGGTGCCAATAACAAAGCACCGAGGCATGGGGGGATGTGATAATTGATAATTGATAATTGATAATTGATAATTGCCTGCATGGCTTCTCCCTGACAGGAATGGCCTTGGAGAAGTCCGGGAGATGCTTCCAGAGGAAATTTGGATTGTCAGGAGGAGGCAAACACAGTTAACAATGAAATACTCTGGTGGGCTCTGAGACGAGCAGAGCACATTGATCCCTAATAAAGTAACTCAATTAACACTTGAGGGAAGGCTGAGGCAGCCCTGCCCTGAGATGTCCACAGCACCTCTGGGTGAGGCTACAACAATTGGTGTTTATTGAAATCTGGCACTGATTTGTCCAGCAGCAAACTTTTCCCTTTTTTTTTTTAATTTGAATGATCTACAAGGGCTCATATACTCTTGGACTGAGATCACATTGTAGAATTTATGTTCTCAATTAGAATAAAAATGTTAATCAGCGTGTTTGTCTGTGTTGTGTAATTTCTTATTCTTCACATGAGAATTACAGAATGCATCTTGAGCAGTCTATTCATTCTTCTTTGTGACAAAGTATATTGGAATGGAAGAGATTTAATCCCTAAATTATTTTACTTCTCCTTTACTGGAGATTTTTCCTTCAAAGGAAAAAGAGTCAACAGAGTTTGAAAATCTTTCTAGAAGAGAATTGCTTCCCCAAAATAAAGATTTTACAGCTTCAGTGTAGCATCTCCCTTCAAAATTTTGGGGTGCTGTGTTCATCATTACCTAAAATTACTCTAAAATCTTAAATAAAGTACAATTTAATACCATTTACTACCACGGCACAAATCAAAACATTACTTCATCAGTTCAAATACTCCCCGTTCAGGTGCTGATCTAATGAGGGCAATTAAAATGAGTCATAAAGAAAAGCAGTGCAAATTTGCAATTGCAAATTTAACTACAATTATTTCACTACTGGAGGTGGAGTTCTTACTGAGAGAGGAGAGCCCAGAAAGCACAGAGCCCCCTTGGGAGAGAATGGCTGATATTGATCACCTCCACTGATCAATGCTGTTCAGAAAGAGGAAAATCAACCAGGAATTGTCTGCAGCAGCTTCATGAGGAACACAGAATGCACAAAAAAGCTGCTGCACTTTCAAGGTGCTGCAGTGCTGAGGGTTTGCCCAGGTTTTTGTAGCAGAGCTTCTTCCCCTGACATAAAAAGTGATGAGATAATAAATTTATTCCTAGCAGCACTTCCCATTTTATAGTTCCATGAGATTTCCTGTGAAATTTTACACAGAGATTTAAACTCTATCAATGTTTTGACACTATGACAGCAATTCAGTTAAATACATGGAAAAAAAAATAAATAAACCAACAAAATCTGTTGCTAACCCAAATGCCATTATTCCATTTCTTTCAGTGAGCTTTTTCTCCATATATTTGACATTGCAAACAAAAATAAAAACCGGCTACCAACCAAAAACTGTCCTTCCCCCTTCCTTCCCTTGGCTCCAACAAAATAAAGGCCTGCACAAGCCCCTCCCTGCCCTGAAGGGACAAATATACATTTATTCAGATATATCATGGAACAGGAGGATTTGTGCACATCACTCACTGACGTAAGGCCCAGGAAGAGCATTTGAATATAATTAATGCTAATAATTGAAGTTATCAGTGACGGCATCAAGGGAAAGACAAGGAGCTCATGTTTGGGTAGGAAACAGAGGCATCACTTCCCAGGTTATTTCTAAACCCTCCCAAAAGCAGCAGAAGGTATCTGCTAAAGCCCACGGTGGGGCTGGTTCAAGGGCTGGAAAACTCAGTTTGAAGTGTAACAATCAGCAGTGAAATCCCATCCCTCAGCTGAGCACTGTGTGAGGGACACGTTGATTTAATCTATTTTAGGCATGTAACAACCCAGCACAATCACCCCAATGCAATGCAAATTTATTTATATTTAAAACCTGCAGCACTCCTTTCTCACTTGGATTGCGCTCAGCACACAAAAAAAAAAAAAATTACCATTATTCAAAGATCTGGGAAACATTGCTGGATGAATGAAGAGAAATGATGACACTAATTGACATCATGAGAAAGCTCAAAAAGAAAAAAAAAAACAACCCACCTCCTGAAAGAAAACAAATTAATCTCTTAATCTCTTAAGAAAGAAATTCCAGGGCAGGCCTGAATCTGTCCAAATGAATTTCTCCTGAAATGCACCAGATTAAAAACATGAAGGAAAACAAAAAAAAGCTCGCACACAGAAAAGTCTCCAATATTAATTTTGGGCTACCCCTCAGTAATGATTTCTTTAGGAAGTTTTCATAACACCAAATAAAATTAAATTCTGAATAATACTTGGCTAACAGATAAAAATTGTCAAGTTACAGAACTTACTGTTACAATATTGTTGTAGCTGGCTTTTTCTGTTTTGCTTGGGGTTTTTTTTTTGGCTATTCAAATGTTATTGTTTCAGCGTCAAACACACTGCATAATATAATGCAGAATCAGAAACGAGCAGGATATTTTTAATAGCAAAGCACGCTGGAAATTCTGAATTTTCTTCCAAATTAGGACAAGCACAACGTTCCTTTTTAATACCAGCTGCTTATTCTAGAGCTAAGCCTTGCTCCTCAAGAAATGACTGAAAAATGGTCAGGCACAAACCTCCAACAAGTGCAGAAACATGATAAAATAGGGTTGTCTGTATTTTCTCTGAGGATCTGACTAGCACAAACCCTTTTTTTTTTCCTCATTAATAAGGATAAGGATTGTTTGGGACAGAGTAAAGCAGCACAGAAAAAGCATTTTGGGAATATCAAACAGGCCTCATTCAGTGACCACAAGAACTCGTCACAGAAACTACAGACACCACACTTTCTGTAAGGGACAGAAACATGAAATACAACATCACTGAAGCAAAATAACACAGGCATAACGATCTGCTGGCACCAATATTTGACCTTTACAATCACATTCAAAAATAGCAACTCTGCTCCAGATTCAATTTTTTTTCCAAAGCTCTTTATGACCCTCTCAGACTGCAACACTTCTACCCCTTCTTGTTTTTTAATCTGTCAGAAAACCAAGTGAAAATTTCATTTCTGGTGTGTGTTTTAGAATCTTCTTTCATCCTGATGAAAGCAGAAAGTGCAGTAAAGCATCCAAGTAATCCAGGAATTGAAATCCAAAGTAAGAACTTTGTAAGAAAAATAAGAAATCCAAAGTAAGTGTATTTACATTTGTGAATTATTACAGAGAGAAATGAGGTGAGTGCATATCAGGAAAGCTGTGATTTAGGACTAGAAAACTTGAGATTGCATTAGAAATTTCAGAGGAAAAGCATCTCCAGAGCAGCAAACCCAACACCCTTTGCAGGGATAATCTGGAGCATGTGGGGAGCAAACAGCTGGGTTTAGGGATGCACTGATCTGGAACAGTCCTGGGCAGCCCAGCCAAGCTCTGACCTGGAAATTCTCTTTTTCTGCCTCCAATTCCACACCTCCAGCCCTTCATTAACAACCCAAGGATGCTCAGCCCATCTCTATTTTAAGCCCAGCCATTAAACTCGACTACACAGCGAGCAAGGGTCAAGTTTAAAAGTTGAGGTTCGCAGAAAGGAAACAAAGTGATGTGGAAAACAGAAATTCAGAGCTTCCACGAGCTTGGGCAGCTCCCCAGATGAACTGCATCCAGTGGAAACAGGGCCTGAGTGCTGACATGGGAGTTTCCCACAGCTCCCATTGGCCTTCAAAGCCAGGAGTGTCACCAGAGGCTCCTGCCCGAGCTGCACAGAAAAATCGAACTGGGATTCAACAAAAAACAAACCCCAAAATGTTCCAGAGACCCTAAATTAGAGCCAGATGGAGAAGGAGCAGATGCCTGAAATGTACTGTCAGTTCAAGACAGGATAGAAAAGCTTGCTGATGTTATCATTTATTAATTGTCATGCTGAGGAAGTCATGGAGAATGTTTCTGATTTCCTGATGCAGCTCGTGTTGAAGAAATGGGTGCTCTATTGACTGAAAACCCTGCAATTAGTATCAAATTTACACCACACTAAATCTGTGTTATATTATTGTGGTCAACAGCACAGCCCTGGAATGGGAATTAAACAGTGCAAGTGAAAAAAAAAAGATTTTCACTAAGTGAAAAGTCTCCCATATCTTAGTGCAAATTGGGTTCCTTAAATCTGGGCAAACACACCCTGGGCTAATAATGTGGGGGGAGTTCTCATGGAAATTCAGCCCATCCAAAAATGTTGTATTTAACAGCCACTCCTACAGAACATGCACAACTTATCCAGATTCTCTTTCAGGCAAAACTTAAGAGGCAATTTTTCATTAAAGCACTCTTACACACACACATCATGAAAGCAGCTAAGCAGTTAGGTGAATTAAAAATAAAAAATAGTAATAAAGGTTCTGTGTGGGGTTTCACTTAAGAGCAGCGTGACAGTTTTTCTGACCACCACAAAACACTCTTAGAAAAATGTTCAATAAAATGCTCTTGATGAATTCACATTTGAACAGTGAACCTTTTAAAAATAAGCACAAGATTGAGAGGTTTCCCTATCAGATGCAGGTTTATTAGTCAAATATCAGGGATTTATATGTGGAATTACAAGCCAATTATGATGGTACTGGGTAAATATAAGGTTGGATGACATCTGACTTTACAAGTCTATTTTCTTTATAGTTCTGGAATAGCACTGGACAGATTTTACTAGACAGGAGGAAAGGAAAATCTGCAGTTACCAGAAGCCATTTTTATGGTCTCCAAATGCACCAATAATCCACAAAATCTCTCTGAAGAGTTTGAGTGAAGAAAGGCAGATAACTTCTCAGCAGAAAAATGAAATATTCCCATCCCAAACCAGGCCATCCACACCTTATGAAACCTCTCATTGCTTTCAGAATGTCACAAGAATATCTCAAATCAAAGGAGCACCAATCTTAGCAAATCTAATGGCTCCATTTTAGTGAATACATTCTGCCAAGAGCAGCTCCAAAGCAGCCAGGAATCTGAAAAACCATTTTTGCAGACCTCACACTCCCCAGCTGCAGCGTGAGAAAAAGGAGCTCCAAATACAAGAGAAAAGCAGCTCAAGATACGAGAGTAATTCCACAGAAAAGATATTAAAAACACTCTCTTGTGCACCTAAAAAATGTAAAAATTGCCCCAGCTGATGAACTGAGACTTCTGGAGGAGCACAAAACAACCTCTTTGTTTTCCAGAGCCAACAGTGGCAAAATGTAACAAGGAATTGGCTTTTAATCAATCCAAAGCAAGCAAGAGTGCTCCAGGATCTACAAATAATCTGCCACCCATAAACACAGATTCATCAATAAACTGGTGAACCCTGCTAAAAGAGATGGATTTTCCCAAAAAATACAGCAATCCTACAGGGAGGAATCAAGCAAGCTCCCTGGTTTTATGGTAGTTAACCTAATTTGAAAGCATCAGCTCTGCAAATACTTCGTAGGTCAGATTTTCCACCCCTGAGCAGTGATTTCACTGCACAAACCTCACCAGAGAACCCCAGGATTTTTGAAAGGACACTAATTCTGGGTTTTAAGCTAAACTTTGAACTTCAGTAAGTCGCAGTAAACTCGCACCAGACTCTACATTTTGTAGGGAGCACCTAAAATTTCATTAACAAACACCTGCACACATTCTGAAGCTGCAAAAGGGATTTATGGATTAATACCTACAAAATAATATATTATTAACTAATTGTAATTTTTTTTACATTTTCCATTAGCAGCCTAGATACTAAAAGTCAGGCCTGGCAATCAGATTTTAATTATTTTTACTGTTAATGAGTGGCACGTGTTAAAAGGTGCTTGTTTTCCCTTCTTGGATCCCTCTCATATAAATATATATATATTTAAATGTTTTCTAGGTATGACCATGCTGGTTTAAGAATGCATTAGGTATTTTACAGTTCACGTTTCCAGCATCTGCTGCCATTATTTTCAAAGGTTAAAACACGAAACACAGAGCCAAGTCATCATTATCCCCCCAAAACCTTATTAAGCAACACTGTGGAGCCCTTTCCAGCTGAAAAAACAGCTCCAGCACTTGCACAGGCTGCAGGGACTGAAAAATCCCTCCTCAGAGCCAGCTTCAGAACCATCCCTGGGATGCAGCTGTGCCAAAATTCAATTATGATGTAGAACGGGAGAGATACTGGCAGAGGGAGGAAGGAATACAAATCATGGTTAAAATACAATATTAGAGCAGGTACCTGTTTTATTTTTAGGGAACATGCTCAGCATCACAACTCAGTGTTGAGTTCTCAGCAGTGCTGCTGCCCATGAGGTCAAACTCACCCCAGTTTCTTCCCACATTCCATTTTTTGTCACTGGGCAAGCAAACAGCATTGTTTGCCCCATATTATAATCCATCAAGCAGCATAATTCCATTTTAATTGACCTAAAATTGCAACTGATTTGCTCACACCATGTAACCACAAGCCACTTGTTTCCTTTAAAAGTAATATTTAAAGACTCAGGTACAGAAAGTTACAATTAATTTAAGAGAATGTCTAAACCATTGTGTCAATCATTCTGTAAATCAAATATCACTGATTCTATCAGTGATTCATCTGATCCCATGGTTAATTCTTAACATCCAAATTTTATTTGCTTACCTCAGCAGCCTGTGTCTCCTGGTGTAATAAAGTTAGACCTGTCAAGTCTTCCAAGAAGGAATGTGAAGAATTAAAAACTTTAGCTAGGAAATTAAACCCTTCTCGTTCATACTGGTCAAGGACCTGCCAAATAAACAAACAGAAAAGTATTTCAAATATAATACCCAAAATCTGATTCATCCTCGTATTTGGCTCACCAAATAAAAAGCAGAGTCTTTCTGAACGTTCAGAAAATGACTGGATATTGCAAACGGTTAAAAAATGACAGAGAACAGAACAATTATTTTCCCCAACTCCATTTCTAAAGTGAAGAAAGGTGAAAGCAAGAGGGAAGAGAAGCGGGGTTTAAGATTTCCTGCTTTAAATATATTTTGAAGCCTATAACAAGACAGTTGATACAGCAAGAAGGAAAACTTGGCTGCAAAGCCATGAAAGGAGCATTTGAGCTCCAGAGAGCACAGTGAAAGCCTGTTCCAGGGTATCAGCTCAGGGAAAGAACCATGCTGGGACAGCCTGGAAAATTCCCCGAGAAGGTGTCCAAGCCCAACATCCTCCCAGCCTCCAGAGATCCGTGCTCCTGTGACTGCTGTATCTTAAAGCACTCTCTATTTTTCTGCTTTAATTTTCCCAGTTTATCTTTGATTTGGACAATCTTGCAGGCTCCTATAAGAACAGTGAGGTTTTAGCTTATGCTCCTCTCAACCCCTGAGCACGAAGAACTTTATTTCAGCTTTAGATGAGGATTTGCCAGGCTGATTTCAACCCAGGGGGATGAGGGAGATTGAGGGAAGAGAAAGGTCAAACATGAACACAACTCTACAGGTTTTGTGACAGCAGGAGGCCAGAAAATGTAAGGAACCTTCTGCCTGAGCAATCCCAGTACCCACTGATTCCTTATTTTTGTTCCAAGTCCTGATCATTCAACACCCTGCTCTCACAGATGAAGCAGCTGAGCTTGATGCATTCCCAACAACTTTTCCTCCAGAACTTCAGGCAGCAGAGCAGGATGCATGCAGGGACCCCAAAGCCACATAATATTTAAATAGAAAGGAGCAGAATGTGTGACAATGGAGATAAGAGAGGCAGGGGAAGGAGCACCAGGATCACCCTGGGTCGAGAAGAGGCAGGATTTTCACAAGAGTGGAAACAGTTCCATTGGAATCCATCAAATCACAGCTTACTCTCAACAATCTCACTCTTAATTTAACAATTCCTAATGGCCTCAAACACCCATTTCATTGATAAAACTCTGGGAACTTGCACAGCCCAACAACATTCTTCAGCAAAACACATCCACAGTGAGCTTTTCCACTGAGTCCTACAGGAATTCAAGCTCATTAAAAATGATATTTCTATTTAGCTGATGGAATTCTAAATTTATTGATAAAAATAGACTGGGATCCTCACTCAGATCTTAGTGCAAAACCATCTCATGCATACTTAGGTTTCAAAAAACACAAACTGAAACACAACTATGAAAAGGAAGACAGATGTAGGTGATTATCAAACATTTGGCACCTTCTTGACCACACTTCTTCTTCTAAAATCAACAAAACCAGCACTTCACGTTCTCTTACTGAATCTACAGAAATTGTTTTTCATACTTTGAAGATTTGTTTTGCCTTAGGGGTTTGGTGTATTTGTACAATGAGTGATAAACATAATCATAAATTAAAAAAGAAAAAGGGATTTTAAAAAAAAATTATTGGGAGCATTTGTTCGTATTTTTCCTGGGTTTTTTTTTATTCCTGAGATAAACAAAGCAACGTGAATGTTCACAATGCAATGCAGAGAGATGGACAACTTCAGCATTTGAGATGTGTCCTCTCAATATTATCCACTAAATATGGAGATGCACTGTGGATTGATCCATTTAATGAGTATTCTGGTTTCAAAATTCTACTAAAACAACCCAAGTGCAGCAAGCTCTTGCACCTGGCTCCTTGTGGAGAACTGGTACCAGTTTCTAACCCTGGAATTCCTCACACTGGCAGGGTTATCCAACGTGCTCCCATTGCTGGAGTTTCAGGGAACCACAACCCAGAGCTCAGCAGGCACATTTTTGGTGCTGCAGTACAGATCAGAGTTCATGGCCCACTAAAACCATCCCCAACCCTCTTTTAAAATATTACAGCACCTCTGAGAAATGCAGGGACAACAGCAGTGAGATATTCTGGTCCCTTCCCAGGGGTAAAAGATGTAAACCACCTTGGGCTATGCAAATATTATGAGCAGAGCAGGGAATTGAGAGCAGCCTTTCTGTATACAGCTCATCTATCAAGCAGCCCTTAAACCTGGCTGGGTTTGTTCCTCAGAGAGCTCTGCTTTGATCCTCGCTCCCAAAAGCTGGGACTTGAGCCCAGGAGTGAGAATTTCCAGGTGCTGCTGCCTCAGTAAGTGCACGAGTCAGGAGTGCCAAGGTGCTGAGTGTGAGGTGCCCTGGTTTATCTCAGAGATGTGCCCAGTCCCTGCCAGGGCCAGGCAGGAATTCCTCAGCTCCCCCAGAGCCACCCTGACACCCACGAGGTCCTGCCCTGCCCAGGGATGGAGCACCTGGAACAGCTTTCCTTAAATCCAAGTGCCCTTTGTGTTGTCATCAGCATGGACAATGCCAGGAAGTCTCTCATTAAGTGCCTTTTAAAGTATTCAAATTAATAAAATATTAATAAGGTCACAGATCCAGGAGTTGCAGGTACACTATTTTTAGATTTTTTTGTTGGGTAGAACTGGTACACATTAACATGAGCAAATCTATTGCTATGGAAAGATTTAAACATTTATTTTCCCCCTGTAGCTGTGTGGCAGAGACCTTCCATGGTGCCAAAAGGGCAAATTCAGGTTTGGGTAACAAATCTCACCATACACACAGTATCTTTAAAAACCTAAAGCACAACAATAAAGAACATTTTTTCCTTCTAGCAGCAAGCACAGAAGCCTGAAAAGCTGTATTAAAAAGTGTACTTGCTGATGATAATGACTTACTTCTTACAATGGGGACAGCTTCCTGAATGGAAGTATTTGTTACCTAGTTCTAAATCCAGAATTCCAGCCAACAAACAGCAGATCAGGGAGCCAAAGAATCACCTGCAGCACCACATTTGCTGCCTGAGCAGGTACCATTAAAGAAGATATCCATTATAATAAAATCCTTTTAACTTAGGCAGTGACTGGGAGAACATTTTGTCACCCTCAGGGTCTTTATTTCCCAATTCAGATGATGAAAACTTTCCAGTGCCAAACAAAAGGGAGGAACGCCGTGAAGCTGCCCACATCTAACATTTCCTACCCAAATCCAGTAGCAGCTTTTCTCTGATAAATGGAACAGGGCACAGATTTGTTCAGCAGCCACTGAGCAAACCTCAGAAAGGAAAAAGAACGAGGCAAAATAATCTCGGATTCCTGTGCCAGGAGACCACCCAGGGAATAATCACATAGGAATAAAGCCAGCCTGGACAACAAATAGACACAAAATAACTCTAAAAAATGTTTCCAGATTCAATAAGTGACCAATCTTTGTTGCATGGAAAGGAAATTTTCTCCTATTTAACCACGTCCAGCAGAGCCCACAGGCCCATCGTTGGCATGAATTTGCCTCTGCACTCCTGAACAATTCCCTTTGCTGCTGACACCATCCTTGGTCCCACTGTGATCCTCCTGAGGAACAGCTTGACAGGAGGAAAATTCCTGAGAGATGCTAGAATTTTTATGATTATTGATCTCAAACCAGCTCCTGTCTGACCACAGATGAACAAAATCCCAGCTGAACTTTTCCAGGGAATAAACACATCCCTACCCAGCCATTCAGGGATGTGTCACTAGGCAGCAATGCATTTTCCAAGCAGAAAAAAACCTATAAAAGCACAACAAAATACAGAATTCTTGCACCCAGCCTGGCAAGCTGGAGCAGGAAGGATTTATTAAGGAACTCTTATCTTTTCCTCACCTGCAGGTCGCTTGTCAGAGCTTTGGGAGGAGAGCTGGAAAGCACCAATCCCTCCTGGATTTCATGGCTCCTACAAACACCGCCAGGAGAATCCACATTTTCACCCCACCCTCTCCTGACACATACAAATCTCTCAGGCTGATGCCACAACCTTGGTTTCAGTCTCCATTTCCCAGAGCCAGAGCTCCAGAACTGCATTTTTTAAACGATGGCATTTGAATGGAACAAATGGAGCTGTGGATGCACATCATCACAACGGGACCAAATCCATGTGCTGCCAAAGCTCTCGGAGTAAATGATACCCAGCAACCCCATCTCATGAGCAATCTTTTTATTCTGGCCTGCTTGCTGAAGTTAAAAAACCCCCAAATCTCATGGCAGAAGGGAAAAAAAAAAATACAGGCTTGGAGTGAAAGAACTTGCTTGGAAATGAGAAACAGATGTGCAGCCTTGGTGTTATATTCTTTTTAACAGCATTCTGCACAAAGAAGTCTCAATTGCTGGGTACAAAGACATTCAGAAAGAGAATCTGGCTCCAGGATTGCTTTATAGCAGAAAAGTTAATATCTGGTTAAGCAAAAACACAAAAAAACAAGCTCCTAACCCAAAGAAACTGGCTACTGATGCAAAATTGGCTCTTGTTTTATTTCTGTCACATCAATTTAAAACTTTTTTTACCAGTATTTACATTTGGTTTGGCTTTTTTTTTTTCCTCTTTTCAAAGTCGTTTGCATCTGTGGAGCTTGAAATGGTGCTGTTTACTTTCCAGGAAAAACAAAACAAGGAATGAATGCTACCAGATGGATTATTTACACTAAATAAGATTTCTACCCCCAAAACAAGAGGGTGCTGGTGCTTTACACTCTGCCTGGATTTAAACATTTCCCACCCACGAATGGGGCAGATACTTCCCTAAACATTTCAGAGTCCCCAAAAAAAATCACAATGTTCAAGGTTCTGTTGAGAAATTTGACAGGCCTGGGTGTATTTTTGCACACTATTCACTCCCTGGTTATCACAGGCCATGCAGAAAGGAGAGAAAACAAACGTTCACTTGCTAAAAAGAGAATTTTGGAAAATAAGACAGACATGAAAAAGTCTTGCCAGCTCCACTCTTCAAAATTCAACATATCTGCTGTTAAAACAGCAAATTTAATGAAAGACAACAATGCTGTGAAGAACCCTGAACGAGAAGAGAATAAGAGAAAAGCCATTGGGAACTTGGGCACTGCTGATATTCAGAATTTTACCACACAAGCCATAATTCTGGTTTCCTTAAAAAAAAATCCTCATTCCCAGACTCTTGCCTTTTCACAAAGTTCTCAATTTTTATTGCCATTTGATCCTAAAAAGTCATAAAGAAAGCTTAATAAGGTGATGCTGTAATACAGCTATGAAAAAGAAGGCAATAAAATTGCACTTTTTTGAGGATCACGGAATGATTTTTCAGGGCCTCGGTTCATGGGGCTGGAAGAGGAAAGTTTGAGAATATTATATGAAAAAAGACAATACTCCAAGAATTCCCCAAATGTGGGTGTGAAAGGTCACACACACTCGTGCACTCCCACAGGATTCAGTTTTAAGAACACAATTCAGCAGAAAGCTGTGCTCCAGGTGTGCACTCAACAAGGCCACAAATACTGGAAACTCAGAAAGCACAAGGCAAAAATGGCATAATTTTGGGCTCATGGCCAAATGATTAAATCACCCTCTGCATAGACACAAGTCTCTCTTTTCCTTCCCATAATCAGTATTAAAAATGAAAGCAAATCAATAGAAAACACTCACTAATCCAAGTACAATGTGCTGAAAAATCATTTAAGGAAGAGATTGATGTTTTAATTTAGAGTAGGAAAGCGGTGACACAAATGGGCTTTGCCTGTTGCTATTTCCTACCCTGATTTTGAATCGCAGTGGACAGAAAATGGAGAATTAACTTCCTGAAGAATCAGCTCTGAAGGATTTTTTTAGCTTGGGATTTTTCAGTTTCTTTTGAATAACGAAAAGGAAGGAAGTAGAGTTCTTAGAAATTTAAGAAATGTCTGTTTAAACACAGTCTCGTCAACATTTAGTTCTTGGGAGCTGCATGGATTCTTTTCTGCAATAACAGTGATTTCCTTCACCAAGTAATCATTTTCTCTGATATGAACTGACAGATAAAACTGCAGGATTTTCATTTTAGCTGCTCTTTCCTTTCTTAAACATTTCTCACCAATTATTTTAAATGTAACAGCATCCCCAGATTCCAGCCAGCCTGAAGAAGTTTCACTGCACATCACACGAGCTGAAGGCACTCCCTGCCTGAAAACAGGAGTACAGAGAAGTGAAAGGAAAGAAAGGGATAAAGAGGGAGCCCAAGAAAATCAACAGCTCCATTTTAGAGACTGAGAAAGAGGAATGAAAGGGGTTTCTGGTGGCCAGCACCATTAGATCCTGTGTCCTGACCTCCCTGAACACGTGGGTACATCCTTCAGCCCCCTCCCAGCCATCCCCTGCTCACTCCTCCTTTTCCAGCAGATGGATATTTACAACTCCATTTATCCCCACTCTGTTTCCTGTCCAAAACTGATGCTGATGAGCTCAGCAGCACTTGCAGCACGCTTGGCTCCAGCTTGTTCTGGCATCAGCCCCCCTCTGTCGTACAGAGAGGCAGAAAGCCCTGCTCCTTTCCCAGCCCCATCCCAGGGGAAGGACAATTTGGGGCTGGATCTTGTGTCAGCCATGCACAGGGACACCTAATCCTTGATTTTGCCTTGAGGAACAGTCCAGGAGCAGCATCCATTGTGTGCAGAGAACCCCTAAATGCTGGGAGGGAAACAAGGACACTTGCCCAACATCTCAGGAAATGATTCTTCTCCCACTGATGCTGAAAGATGCTTTGGCTGCCTGCACGAATGGGTGTCCCAAAGGCAGGAGTGGCCCAGCTCTGCAGGGTTGGTTGGAGCCAGGCAGCAGCTGGGAATCACTGGGTGCTGCCCAGGAAAAGTCATTTATTCCACCCAGCCCTCCCCTGCCAGCAGCACTTCAACAACGAGGCAAATCCCTCACACACTGAGCACCCAAAGCTGTCACTGCCTCAGGCAGAAACTGCAGCTGCTGGGGGGTTCCCAAACCCACAGCTCCAGCTTTAAAATCCAGATTTTTGTACACTGTTCCAGAGCAGAGGGTTTTATTATCTGGATGTGCTGCAATGCCTATGCACAACAGCACTGGAGGAGCATCAGTGTTCTTTTCCAAACCATATTTACTGCATTTTATCAATTTCTGCTGTTTTACCATCTCTTAAAATTAAATTCCCTCCCCTCTTCCTATTTCAAAGAAAACAAACGATTCTGTAAGCACAGCTAGAACAGCACTTTAAAAATGTGGAAAAATTGAATAAAAGTCAAACTTTAAGTTAAACTGTTCAAAAATATTTGCAAATAAAGAACAGTTTTCCAAAAAGCAAGGTTGATGATTAGTTAAGTTTTGAAAAAATAGGCATCAGACACCTGTCAAAGGCTGCAGTGAGGGTGCAGAAAAACAAATGAGAAACAACAACAACAGTAATTAAAACAGAAAAGCATATCATGTCTCCATGAATATGCACTGAATCCTTGCAATAACTGGACAATAAACTTGGGAATAGAAAGCACGAGGCTGCAAATGTGCAAAAATCTTATGGAAGTAAAAAAGGACACCTACAAATTGCTCACACCCAGCAAAACAAACAATTGAGCTTTGGAGTTCCTGATGGAATCCTACAGAATGAGGGCTGGAATTGTTCCTACACTCAGCAGTGGTGGGATGAACACCACCATCATCATCATCATCCTCATCCCAGCACCACACACCAAATATTCCTGAGTTTTAATTCAGTTCAGTGCTCTCCAAGTTTGTTTTTGCAGTTCTTGTAGACAGATATTTCAAGTCCAAGTTTTTTGGTTCAGTTTTGTTTTAACTGACAGAAAAGGAATTGTGTAACAGCTTCATAGAGATGAGAGGAGAGCACACAGCTGCCATTAATATAAATAATTAAAAATTATATTCTAGGCACAGGTAGATATCGAACATGTCAATACCAGAAAACTGCAGAGATGCTGTCTTTTTCCTCATTAATAGTCCTTTACTTTGTCCTAATTGTAGTTAGAATTTAATTGAATTGGAAAAAGAAGACATACTGGGAAAAAAACCCAAAAAAAACCCCCTTTAAGACCCATAAAATTTCATTCAAGTGCAACAGAAACACAACCTGTCAGAAATATGATTCCATTGTCTTCAACAATGGCAGGTTTCTTTTTTCCCTTAAACCCTACTATTTTTAAAGTGAAATGGAACAATGGGAAAATTCATTTCTATGCCACTTTAAGAGTAAGAAAAGTCCTAGATTTAACTCAGTATGCTGAAAATATGCCCAGGTGTATTAATGATGCATTTTTTAAGTCTCAGTGAAATCTATCCAGTATTAAGACAGAGGCTGCACTGTACAGAGACTTGTCAAATGTTCACATATGTAAATTCAGGAAATAAGGAAAGTTATAAATGGACTCGGTTTCATTGACTTCACATTACAGCACAGCTACAGAAATAACTCTTAAAACATTCTCTTAAATTTTTGAAATGTTCATTCCTGAAGGACAAACATTTCTCCCCATTTCCTTCATCATTTCTTCAGGCTCTGCAAGAGATTTTTCTTTTTTTTCAGCACAGGAAAGACCAAGGCTTTTTTCCCCCTGTGACTTCTACATCCATACAATACTTGAATTGAGAAATATATATTATAAAAGGATTTAAAGGAGTTTCAGTGATGGATCATCCACTGCGATTGGGAGAAAGCAAATAGGAATGTCTTAGTGCAGTCAGGGCAAATCTGAAGGGTCTGGAATCGAAATAAAAATTATCTCAACTGAAAAACATCAGTTATTGACAGGATCTTGCAGGTTGCTGTCACGAGCGACCAGAACAATTTCAAATAAAAATGCACGCACAGCAGTTAGCAGAGGAGAACAATGAGAGCATTGTGGAGGCTGCACGATGACAGATTTCAAAACTGAAACACTCGTAAATAACTTACGCAACCCAAGCGCTCAGTAAATGTCACAGCAGAAGTGTTTAATGTATTCCTGGGATGGCAGAAAGGGAAAACATCTGCAAGGGCAGGATAATAGCCTGACTGAAAACAGAAATTGTAACATAATGCCAACACTACCATCCCTGATCCCAGCCTCTGCCCCTTCCTGACGTGCAACGAAACTGAAAAACATTCAATATTCACTCAGTGGTTAAAAAGCCACTTCAGCAGCTCAAGTTCCCAGCAGACCGAGTAGAAAGTTGGGAAAGAACTTGGAAATTAGCAGAGATGCCCATGCTGATTTTTATAAATTTCATGGTGGGGATAATTAGACATGAGAATGACTGTGGTAGGGGAAGGAGAGAAATCTCTTTAAGGAGAACAAGTCAGCTTAGTGGATGCTAAATCCTGACTCTGGGGGGAATGTGAGAGATGTGTAAAAACAGAGGGGGCATCTCCATACCCAGGTTGGTTGGTGGCAATTACCTTTTGTGACATTAAATTCTGGATCTATGGAGCCTCCTTGTTCTTTCCACCACACACAAGAAGTAAAGGGAATAAAGAAATAAAAGGAAATTTTCACTGCCCTCATTAAACACGGGCAGTTTTGCATTAAAATACAACCATATTTTAACATTCCTGATTCAAGGATTTACCCAGTTTTCTGCAAGGATCAGATCTACCCCACTTTTCCAAGGAATCACAAAGCTTCTCACCATAACATAATGAGAGAACAGCCTCATTTTGCTCCCCACAGGGTAAACAGGTTAATTAGCACAGCCAGTAACAAGCTAAACCTTCTCTCCTTTAAGTAAAGCAGTTGTTACCAATAAATATCCATCCTAAAGAACTCTGGAGTCTCCTTTGTCAGTGCCAGGACAAGTTTGGCACCAGAAGAGCTCTCCCTGCTCTCAGTGCCCTGAGCTCTGACAGGGATATTTGACATTCCAGCACAGCTTCTGCACAACCAGAGTAAGACAGAGGGGGAATCGTACGAGGAAAATTTGGCCCAGAATAAAAATAGATTGGTTTCCTGATGCGACCATCCCAAAATTCCTGAACAATTGCCTGTGGGAAGCTTCTCTGGCACGCAGCCTGGGCAGGACAGTTCTGGGTAAGGAAAAGTTGGCTGCTTGCACGTCTGGGCTCTCCAGCTTCAAAAGCAGAGAAATGAGGGAATGACTGAGTCAAAATGAAAAGGACTCAAATCTCGAAATATGCAGATCATTAGCAGCTTCTCCTGAGTCCTCCAGCTGGACTGGATGGCTTCAGGATGTACTGGAATTCTTCTAAAATTCCTAATTCATTCGTTTCATGCTTTAAGAGTTACGGAGTGACAAGAGCTCAAGCAGGAGAATGCTGACAAAAGAAAAATACAATGAATACAATGCCAGCAAATTCAATTCTATCAGCAAAGCCTCTTGTGTGCTGAAAGTCTGAATCTACAGTAAATCTGACAGAGAGCAGGATGAAATGATGCTAAATTACGTTATTAAAAAACAAAAAAACAAACGAAAAATTAAAACCCAAACCAAACAAACCCTCACGCAACAAACCAACACAGAGACTACAATTAAATTGTAATTGGATTTGTCATTTCAAAGTATCAGCATCAGATTTCCACATAATGCAGGGTGACATATTCTTATGCTAATAAATAGAAAGTTAGCAAAGTAAACAAAGGCTGTGTTTCTACTGTAAGGAAATCCGTGAGCCAGTGAAGCAACCTTTTCAGCACACCAGTAATTCAAGCCCCAAACCACATGAAAAGTGATCTCTCTGGGAATAGCACAGCTGCTAAAATCCAAGTCAGTTTTTATTAAATCATCGAGTCTGTTTATGTAAAACGGGGCTCTCTTAAAATGACCTCCAAGAGGAAATGATTTGCTAACGAAAAATTGATACCTGCATCCAATTTATCTGCGTGGATGTGCATTTCTATTGTTTTTACACGGCAGTGTTTCCTGAATTGGAGATAAGGAGAAAACAAGAGAAAAAGAAAAAGAAAAAAGCTTATCCTAACAGTTTCAGTGCTCCACCATCAAGGTTTTAGCTACTGCTGAGCTTTCAGCTCTTCACGAAGGCAAAAACTGCTGCTATTTTTAGCAACATCCAAGTTTAGCGCTTCAACTTTTGAAGAGAAAATGCACATTAAAAGTCCTTCAAAACTTATCAAATGTGCCTAGAGGAAAGAAAGGACCACTGCAGGAGAAGACATTGTGTGAGTTCTCCAGAAAATGCCAGTGCCCCACTATTTTTTGATGGCTGTTTGAAAGGAGGACGAGTGCAGGGAAAGGAACAGAAAGAACTTCTCACACTCAGTCTCAAGGTACAGGAGAGTGACCTAAATTAATGGCACTCCCAAGCAGCTCAAACCATGAGTCAAACCCTCTGCATCTCCCCACTGAGATATCCCAGGGAAAACTTCTGGAAGTCGCACTCCACGGGCAGAAAAAACTTGCCAGAGGGAACTTTTCAAGGCCACAGGAAAGGGAAACAATGCAAGAGCTGCCCCAGAGAGCCAAGGAACAGCTGGGAACTCTGAGGTGACTCAGGACTGGCAGCACCAGCAGCAAAATGAACAATCTGGTCAACAAAGAAATGGTAAGAAGCAATGTTTTCCCCCTCAATTGTTCATGATTTGTCTGTTTTCTATCAAAATTTAGACAATTTTGCCTATTTGTAAAGACATTACGCTCCAGAAATAAAAAGATATTTATTCAGCAGACATCAGAAAAGATTTCTTGAACAATACCAGTCTCATTCCTTTGCTACAGAGCTGAAAGATACGGACAGTATTTCTGTGATAAACTTTTCTGAAATGTCTTGGTCAATCTCTGCTTGGATTCTTCAGCTGAGGACAGCATCTATGTGGAGATAAACTGCAGCATGCTGAGAGGTGATGCCAAAGAAATTTGGGAAACAGCTAAAAGAGAAGGGCATGAAGGCAAAAGAATTTTAGCTGAAGCGAGAACAGATTTCAAGACTTAAGGAAGTCAGAGAAAATGTCAAAAACTACCCCAAATTGACCTAGAAATATAGAAATAATAGAAAGCACAGACAAACTCAGCCTTACCTTGGCTGAACAGGCTGTGCACTTATCAAAAGCCAGGCTGACTGGAAGAACATTATCAAATCTGGATAAAAATCCTCGGATCTAGAAGATGAAAGAAAAATTACATTGCTATTTTAAACATTTCCAGAACTCAACACGAACTGGACACACACATTCCATGAAAAGAATATCTATAATGTTCCAACAGTCACCCCCAGTAAAACCTGCAGTAAATTTATACTGAGCACATATTTCTGTTTTTCTATGTACAAATAATGGCACAATTACCTAAATGCAGCCCTATTTCACCAGAAATAGAGGCACAGCACCATCTGCAGTTGGCCCTCTCTGAGTGCAAAGTTCCATGAAAAACAATAAACACATTTTTTCCCCCATCTCTATGACCTGTAAGCTGAAAATTTTACTGTTGTGCATTCCTCAGTTATGATGTTAATATGATATTATTGATAGGCAATCTTGAAATTCCAGAACACTATTTCTGCTAACAGAGGGAGCACTGAAAACACTTTGCAGCAGGGTTCCATCATTTCAACTATGAACTCTTTGGAGTATTGACCATCCTTTTTATTCTGTTTATTCCAATGAAGAGATGTCGTCAGAAACAGAACTTAAGTAACTCTGCAATACAAATAATAAAAATACCTTAATTCTGAAATTTTTAAACTGAATTTTTGAAAAAACTGTATTTTCAACGCATTTGTAAGCAGAGTTTGGGTTGAGTTGAAGAAAAAAGTACTGCATTGTACCAAAACCACAGGAATATTTTGGAGAGTTATAATAATTGTGAGTTGGCTTATTTGAATTGTTTTCAAACTCTGAAGAGGTTCAAAAAGTGAACTTTAAGATGTTCATATTGTCAGCTCTGATGGAGAACAGAGAAGTCAGAAATTGCTTTATTCACATTATTTCTGCTCAAAAAAACTCCTGCTCCAAGCAAATTCCTGCTAAGTAGGTAGCAGGAACTGTGTGTCCATGAGTAGCACAAACACAATGCCAGGAACACACTGCCTGGGCTGTGTGATGTGCCAATATTATTTATATTTATTTTTTAACAAACATAGAGAGTCAGTCCTCTGGGGAATGGAATCAGACTTTTGTTAAGGAGACAACATCTGTGATGAGCAGCTCCCAGCTCCTCAACAAAAGCATTTATCACAAATAATTTACCTGATGAGGAACAAGTCCAAGAGAAGTGGGTGGTTCATTCATTCTGTCATCACTGCTGCTGGCCACAGCATAACCACTGCCAAAAACCCAACAGGGAAAATTAGAGCAAGACAACACACTCAGAATTTCCAGTCAGCTTCCAGGCATTCTGCTACAGCTTAGAATGTGGCAAGGAATCTAGGTGGAAAGTCTGTTTCACAGGAACCAAGATTCAGCACGATAAATATATATATAAATCAGTCTGAGACTCATCTTCAACTCCTAAGTCACTTTTTCTCTCATGGGTTTTAAAGAGAGGAAACAAGCCTCACTTTCGAGGTGCAGAATTTCAGAGTAATTTCTGTATCACACACACTGAAATTTAAATAAGGTTTGTTTGTCTGGGAGCCCTTCATGTGCCACACGTTACAACAGCTCCTCATCACACTCAAACCCTGTTCAGCCAAGGAAAGCCAAGATCAACAGCAACATTTTCTTTTTTTGAAACATTCTCAATACTTTTCTATGGTTAAATTCAGAGAGAGAAGAAAAACTCAAGACTTGATGCATCAGTTCCCACAAACACCGCACATTACATTAATTTACAGACACCATCACAGAATTGTCCTGCTTGAGGTGTAATTATTCCTCCTCGCTAAAGATGATATTAAATTTGTCTTATTTCTCAGAATAGCAGTAATGGCTCACCCTTCTGGATGCTGGAGGACAGAAACCATCAACTCCACTGCCAGGGCTCCAGCCACCATGGCCAGTCCAGGCCGACTGACCGTGCACTGCTGGTCCAGTGTGCGATCCCTGGTGGACTACAAACACAGACAGCTCTGAAGGGAAGAAAAAATAACTCCAAAGTAACCAACTGCCCTGTACAAAACACCTCTAGGGCTGGGCAATTCCCATCTGTGATATTCCAAATGAAAATGAGCAATTTTCTCTATTTCTTCGCCCCGTGTACAGCAACATAAAGCAGATCCCTTCACGAAGCGCCATTAAAACCAAATAAAAATTCAAGTCGCAGCAAAACAGAGATGTAATCACCATTTGCATAAGGTTCTACTCACATCCCCTGGTGCCACAACATCATTGCAGAAGTAGCAGCCCAGTTTATAGCCAGGGATATTTGAGAAGAGTGAGGATCCCAGAAGATCAGAAGAAGCAGAGGCATTGCTGAAACGTGAATCACCAGATTCTTGCTGTTTTGGTTTCTTTAGGCCGTGTCTCATAACCACAAAAGTGTCAAATCCCAAGGCAGCATTGATGACCAACTGTGAACAATAAAGAGAGAACAACAGATTTTAAGTGAGCCAAAAAGGGAGGGAAAAAAAAAAAAAAAAAGCCTTGAGGTTTTATTCACTATAAATGCCAAAAAACCCACATGCTGTAGATGGATGAGCAACCCATTAACTGCATATTTACCACCTTAGCCATAAACAACAGAGTTTCTGCAAGGTGCAGAATCCCAGCTGTCAAGCACTCAGAAAAAAACAAAGCCAAAATAAAAGTGTGTTTCAGAAAGTCCCAACTCCTTGCCTTTTTCTGTGCCTTGCAGGGAAATGTGATCCAAACGAATGACTCCCTCTAGTTGTTACACTGACAAAAAAGCAACAGCAACTTCCAGCAATGAAATGCCATCTGTTATCCAAAACAATTTCTGCTCAGTAAGGAAAGCAATTAATGATTACTTATGGGCTTCATCTGCATCTGCTTAGTCACATGGGGAGCAGGAGCAGCTGTGCTGCACAATTACCACACAATTACTCTGTCCTCATTTTCCCCTTGCTCCCCACTTTGTGGCAAGTGCACAGAGTAATCTGAAGCACAATATCTATACAATAATGACTGCAGCCAGTAAAATATAAAGGAAGATGCACTGCTTCATCTGCAGATACTGTTTGATAGAAATTCTGGTGCAGCAGTTTCTCGTTTTCCATTTTTACAGCCAGGAATTGTCTAAAAGAACAACTCTGAGGGAAGCTCTCTCAAGAATTAGTCATCTTAATTAGCAAGCTTGTGAGTCTCATCATCGTTCTCAGTACTTCCAATAATTTCTGCATATTCTCTTTCAGCCTTGGAGTAGTTTGTTTTTCCTCAGTCCTGAAGTGGAACCCTGCTGTTGAATTTGTACAGGGCTACAGCAATTAAAAGATTTAATTTCCTCACTGCATCTACCTGTAAAACCTGAATGTGGTGTTCCACTTCCGAAATAGGAATAACAACTGGTATTAGCAGAAATCAATAATATTGCTAAACAATTCCCACTGCAATCAACTGTTTCTCCCTTCTCAGTTTACTGGCTGGTAACTATTTCATTCTAACTGATTGACACTTAATTTAAAAAATCATCTGGTTTTGATAAAAAGACAATGGAAAAGTATCTTTTAGCGTGCATTAAAAAAAAGAAAAAAAAAAAAAGTAAATTTCTACAAATTCCAGGGCTCAGCAGGATTTAACATCTGACATGAAGATTTAGCATTTGAGAGGTTTGTTTGTCTGAGATGCTTATTTTGGGGGAAGGACTGCAGGAATGGCAAAGATCAAGGCAACTCAATGATTAAGTGGGGAAACCAACTCTTACTGCTACCCATGGACCTGGTTTTGTGCATTTCACACAAATCATCACTCACCATGCTCTTTATTTCCTTTTTGAGACTTTGGGAACCAAACTGTGCAGTGCTTGAGATCTGCAGGTGCCATAGAAAATCCCATGTGAAGCAGAGCTCTCACTGAGTGTTTACCAACATAAAATACTGAGCATTTGTTTGGACACCCTGAGATTTCCCTGCTGTGCTTTCCCAGTGACAGAATTCCATCTCCTCCTATCAAAGTGACGTTATCAAATCAACCAGCTGTGATGCAGACACACTGCACCACTGAGTAACAGAGAAATGTCACAAAAAAACTGTCAAAAAATGTCCTCAAAATGATTTCAATGCTGCAAGAAAAATGTAGAGGGGCATTGCTGGCTAAGCAAACGTGGGAGGGAAGTTTTGGAGATCATAAAACCACTCTGTCCTGATTGAACCAGACAGGATTCCTATAAAATATGCACATAAACCTGCATATATTGCTAAAAATTACTGACCATCACACACACGGAAGAGTAGGCTCTCTCAATTCAATACCCAGCTTTGCAAACTTACTCTTTTTGTCATTTCTGTGCTATTTGAAACAGCTGAAAGATTGCTGAAAGAGCACAGGTGCCAAGCTGCAGAAAGCACATGAGGGTTAAGGAGGAACTGATGAAGTTACCAAGTTCCACACACTTAGACCTGAAGTTATAACTCAGTGAAGCCCACACTAAAGGGACACACTGATCTCTCACTGGCAAAGGAAAATTCATTTGAGTTCATAAAGAAATAAAAGCCCATTGCTCAGGCCCAGAAATGTATTTAAAATAAGGGAAGAAGGAAAGGAAAGGAAATAAATGGAATAGTAGAGTACCTTCCTCTTGCTGGCTGCAATGACAGCAGGCAGCCACCGACTCTCCCGAGTGTCCATCAGCAGGAAAACAACATCATGGGCATCAATGAGCTCCTCAAGCTTAGCCACATCCTTCTGAGCCTGGGCCATTGTCACCTCAGAGAAATTCACTGGGTGTCCTGGCATGGGGATGCTCATGTTGTAACCTTCCGAGCTCTAGAGGGAGGCAGACACAAAACCACGTGTTCAAAAGGTAACCTCGTGACTGAAGTGGTGTAAAATTCAATACAAACCACAGGACAAATTCAGTTCTTGTTTGTGAGAAGGGCAACTCTGGTCTTTCCATGTCTCTGTGAGGCAGGGCTGTGCACTAAAGCACACTGCTGAAGTTTGAGTGTGTATTTATGCAGAACAGGCTCAGAAAGTCTTGCCAGGCTTAGCAAATCACTACAAGAACACAGTGGAACTGCTCCCAATCCCAGGGGTTACAAACATCACCACAAAGCCAAGCAGCCACATTTACATACGATTATGATCTGTTAAACTTATCTAAAACCTGTGTCCTGGAGTCTCTTTCCAGCCCCTTCCCAGAGGATTTCAGCAGGCTGCAGTTTGTGTTTCTGCTGTTGAGCACTGACTCAGTCCCAGTCAGCCACGTGTGCAGCACCACACGCTCTGCTCTTTATTTTCAGCTCCCGAGGAGAAAAGCAACAGCCTCAGATGATTCCCCTGTAATTCCCCCAGGCACATGGGAACTTGAGACAGCAAAAAAACACTTCTGAGACTTGTCACTGCAGAGCTGGAGCCTTGCACTGTGCAGATGCTGGAGGCAGAAACATTTCCCTCTTCCAGCCCCTTATTTGGGCAAGACATAGTGAGAGCAAACATTGAGCCAAGTAAGCATATACACAATGCAGATACAATGCAAACAATTATCTGCCTCCCTCGGAAATGTGTGAGCACAATCTGCCAGCCATCTGCTGGAAGGGAAGAATGGATCCCTCCTTTATGGTACAGAGGCACAAGCCTTGCCAGAGCCTCCCTTGCTTGTCACTGCACCCTGAGCAGCGAACAAATTCAAAGCCAAAATGTAAAAGCTGGGTGAAGCAAGCATAAAATTCCATGGGAAGAGAGGGAAAGAAGGTTGGTGGAATGTGCTTTTGCATAGACCAATTAATTACCAGCACAACTCATAAATCCAGGTGAGTCAAATAACCAGAAGGGTGAATATAATTCTGATTATCATAAATACGCCTGGTAAGAAAAGAACCAGGCACCTTTAGCAGCTTGGAGAAATGAGTATAGGTAATATCTGCATTGACCAGACCAAAGGATACACCTTTATTCCCCTCTGTACCACCAGCAGAGATATCAGAAAATTACTGGAGCAGGCTTTACTTTCAGTGTCATTATCTCCTCCAAAAGGCTGTGGCAGGAACACAAAACCTAATCCATGCTGGACCTGAGTAATTCATGGATAACTCATCAAGCCTGTGCTGCACAGGTGCTGATTAATTAAATAAGCACAACTGACACTGCTGGTGACTTAGGAGGGCAGTTTTTGTTCAATAAATTAAAATAAATAAGCCATACACTAGCAGCACAAAAAAACGTTCAATGAGGTTTGTAAAATACTAAAATCCTACCGGAATTCAGGAAAAAAGCTCAATCCAGGGACCGTAGGTGTAGGAACACAGACAAGTCTGGCAGTTTCAACAGTTTTATTTGAACAACTGTCCCTCAAAAAAAAGACAGCACTCAGCAGCCAAAGTGGCTGAGGTGCACTTTGGCAGCCAAGCAATGGCAAAAAGAGCTCAAGGGGCACATTGGTATTATTTTAAGGAGTAAATGTCCATATACATCCCCAAAGAAAGATCTTGCTCATTCCACAGAATTCCAAAATCTCAGGAATCTAAGAAAAGTTTTAAAATACCTCCAAATTATCCAAGACGAAATCTTTAGTTACCATCCCATAAAATATTAGAATGACATTAAAAAAGGGGGACTATCTGTTGTTCCCTTTGCTGGAAGTTAAGTACTAAGCTATTATCTTCTAAGGTAGAAAATCAATTTAGATAAGATTGCAAATTTTGGGTCTAAAACATAATAGGAAATCTCAATAATACATTTATTACTTCCCTCAAGACCTCCTCCCATAGCAGACCATTAATATGTCTGACCTGGCATTACTCAAAGTTCCTCAGGACATCCTAGACAGGAAAAAATTCATTTAACTCTCAATAAGATGACTTAGATGATTCTTAATTATATTTCATTACTACAAATATTTACCTCAATAAAGTTACCTGGTAACTTTATTGAACTAAAATATTTCAGTAACCAACATATTACTTACGTAGTGTTTTCCCCCCACTAATGTTTAATTATTAGAACTTGGAATACCAATTTAAAGTCACTTTTTCTTTTTTTTTCCCCCAGTGATAGGAACATGTAAATAATGATCTTACCACTCCTGGGAAGATTTTCTGCAGCCTGTCTGCTGCTGCCAGAGCCTTGGGCTTGCCCCCACTCAGGCAGTCCTCGAACTCGTAGAGCGGCTGCCTCACGGGGTTGGAGTAGGAGATCTTTGCATTGTCCACAAAAGTGATCTTCCTCACCCCCCAGCCCTACAGGAGAACATCATTTAATCAGGATTGAGTGAGTTTTGTCCACTTTTTCGAGCTACAAAAGGTTTTGCAATTATTCAAAGCAACTGAAATAAGAACGGAAAATTTGGTGGGTCTGATGCCTCCTGCAGCCACCTGGAAACAGAGACTAGACAAGAGTAAGGGAATAAAGACAGGTATTTATTTGAAGGGCCTTCAAGGTACACCCTGGGGGAGCCAAAGGCTGCTTCCAAAAATTGGACCCCAAGATGGACCCCAGGTCACGAGTTCTTCACACTTTTATAGGTTTGGATCATTTGCATATCAGGGTTAATTCTCCAATTAAAGCCCCAGTTTAACGATGTAACTCCCCCCAGCTTGCCCCCCTCAGAATCTTTGGTTTACACATTTTGGGCCTAAAAACAGCCTGGCTGTCCTTGAAGGCAAAGCCTGGAGAGGCTTTGTTATGTCTGCCCAGTACGAGAGAGCAGGAATTACAGGCTCCAAGGAACTTCAGAGTTACACTCTGAGCAGTGCAGAATTTGAAAACAGAAAAGTTAAAACCTAAGGCATCAGGTCTAACTATAGGATTTAACAGAAATCCTTCAAACCTTGCTGAATTCAGTGGAATGTCATGAATACTGCTGGAAGGAATTATCAGCACACTTACTTCAAGTGCTTCACTGTGAATTTGGTCCTTAGAGCTTGTTAATTTGTTCCAGAATTTCTTTTTTAATATAAATTCAAAATAAAATACCACTCTGCCAAGGTTCCCTTACTATCTCATATTAGCAGAACTTTAGTTATTTCCATTATCTACAGCTCTTACCCCTTCCCTGCAATTCATAGTATCAGCTAAAGTGCATTATGTGTATTTTGCTGCAGAGAATGCAATTTTTCTCTGATGTGTCAGGGCAGCTGGACAAAAAAAGAAGAAATATAGAATTTATGAGAAATGGGAGATTATTTGTAAGATTTAGGATTTACCATCAAGGTCCTTGCAACACTACAGCCCAGGGTACCAGCTCCCAGCAGCAGACACTTGGCAGACACAATCTTTTCCAAATCCAGAGTAGGCACCAGCCTCCAGCACATCAACTTCAAATTCAGATCCACGGATGATTCTGCCAACCTGTGCCACGGAATAAATAACAACAACTTCTGAACCCTCCTGTGCTTCTCCAACAAAGCAATTACTGGTATGTCAGCTGAATTAGTTAATTTTTAAAATTTTTTTTAATGGAGAGAAAGAATTCAGTAGTTTAACACATAGGCAATATGAAAAACAAACAGACAAGGGCTTCTGAAAAAGTAACAACCCAAACCTAAAATTTTAGTAACAAAATTGATGCAAGCATGAAAATGGTGTCTCAGCCAAGATTCCTGTTAAGCTGAGTGCTAAGACAGATAATTTGTCCATAAGTTCTTGTTTCTAGTTTAAACTAAGTGGCTTCCTGTATCCAGTTACACCTGGCCTTAACATGAAATATTCCACTTGTGCCCTAAAGCATGTGGGCACTTCTTTGTGGAAGTTTGACAAAGAAAATGAGGTAGGAAATTGGTGTTCAAGCAAGAGGCAGATTTTTGTATTCACCAGAACACAGGGTGTTAAAATTCTCATCAAGCCAGGTCACCACAGCTCTCAGATTCCTGCAAGTTTCATTCCCTTACACATCGTAAACAAAACCTTTTCAGCATCCAGTAAATTATTTGTCCAACAAGGATTTAAATGGCTGGCTTTTTACCAACCCCTCTGTGGGAAGCACTTAAATCATTTATACAAGTAAAGTGGTGAAGTTTCCTAAAGAATGAAGAACCCTGAAGTGAGCTTTAATGAATATCTGTGAAGACACTGAGAATATCCACAAATGCTTGACAAAAATGGCTTTTCTTGATGGGCAAAATGTGAACCTGAACCATGAGACCTTTCCCAAGGCAAGGACACAGATGCAGTCACTCTGTAACCCCACTCTTTTCAATCCATGGCCCAAACATTGTGTGCAGAATGATAAAAATTATTCAGGTCACATTTCCATTAAGGTTAAATTTCCTGAGCCCTTTCCTGTCACACTCTGACAAATCCCAAAGGCTGAACTTTCCCCCACTCTCATTTTCATGAACAACCTGCAGGTCATAGAATTCAGTGAAACTACCACAGGTCTGTGACACTCTGAGCCACATTTCAACTCAGTTTTAAATAAAATGCATTCAGAATTTGAAGCTGGAGTCCAAAATTGCCAAGATTCCTGCTGCAGGCAGTGACCTGCTCTGTAAAGGTCCTCACCTCCAAAAAGAATGTCCAAACAATAAGCAGTGTGTGTGTTACTGTCTGTTCTTACCTATTTCACATTTCAACTTGGTATGGATTAAACCCAAGTAATGAAAAAGTATGGGAATTTTAAAAGAGAAATAAACAAACCTTTTTGGATCCATGCATTCACTGAGATTCACCATCCTTGGCCCCATGCCTCCCTTTTGGTTTTTCTCCCATCCCACAGCTTTTGGACAATCTGTTTGAAATATTTAAAACAAAAACAAAAACAAAAAAACAAACAAAAAAAAACAAACAAAAAAAACCCCCAAACCAAACCAAACAAAAAAAACCAAAACAAAACAAACAAAAAAAAAACCCCAACAAAAAAAACCAAAACAAAAACAAACAAACAACAAAAAAAAAACCAAAAAAAAAACCCAAGAAAAAAGGAAAGAAAGAATGAAAAAACCTTACTATTACAGCACAGAAAAAAGAAATTTTGTTGGATTTATCCTTGTTGGAAAAACCCCTTATTTTAAACCTGCCAGTAAATAACCTGTATTTGAACAAGCTACTGTAACCTGCAATGCAAATGGTGCTGTTTGCATCAGCTGAAAGTTCCTGGAGAATTTCTCTGCCCTCAGGTGTCCCCTGTGCTGCTTTTGCCTGTTCAGCTTCACATCCAGCACAGAGATGGCATCATTCCCCATCAGATCCTTCATGTCAAGCTCAGCAAACCCAAAATTCAGCACATTTTGCCCAAATTCAGTCATCGTTTCACGTTCCCTAGACCCCATCTGGAAATTCAGTGGAGAATTACATATCTTAATTATATATAATTAAACAATCTGCAACAATGACGTGTGAAGCCTTCAGAACTTTTTGCCTGAGGTAGAGAAATTTTGTGATACTGCCCTGTACCCAGAAATTAAATCTGAGATTATGTTCTAACATTTCAAGCCTATTGCTTTAAAATACACCTGGATGTGTCACTGTGGGATTGAAGGGACATTTCCACTCTGGGGCAGGTTTTTATCATCTTAGAAATTATCCAGAAATTTTGCATCACATAAATTCACTATCACTTTTTTCCTACCTGAGGGACTGTATACAAATTTAACAAGAAAAAATGAGACTAACTGCTATTTTATTGTATTTTATACGACACCAGCAGGATTTTTCTTGTTTTTAAATTAGAAGCACAATTACAGGAGGAAAAAATGAAGAGAGAATACTCCCTCTTTTTTCTTTGCTGAAGAAGGAACAATCATTTCCTTTAAAGACATTTAACAAAAATTCAAACAACTTAAAATCCATTTGAAATAACGTAGCATAAGCAATGATTTTGTAGTAGCAATTTATTTTCCCATCTTTGCAGCGACGGAGGGAAATTTTAAAAAAAGGGAAAGAATTTTTTTTTTAATGGATTACCTGGGCCCAGGGGTCTCTCTGGCAGCTTGATTTCAAAGATGATGCTGTGTGTGATGTCCCTCACCCCCTGCATGGTCCTGTCTCTGAAGCAGAGCACTTCAACCCTCTGGAGAACATTGCCCCTGCCATTAAAAAAAAAAAAAAGATAAATAGAGACAGACATGCAACTTCTTTAATAGAAAAGGGATTTCTTTTAAACACCATTTCACATGGGTTAGTCCTTTGCAGCTTCTCAATGAGTCTTTTTGTCTTGGTACTGAACACTGTTGTCCTCATCAGGTACAGAAAGAGAAACAACTCCTTGGGTAAAAGGAAATGCCTGGTTTGGTGTGAAACAGCCCCAAAGCAGTGCCACTGGCAGCCTGTCCTTAAATTGCTCCAGCACTGCACAAACTGCAGATTTAGAGGAGTAAAAAGCACCAGAGCACCCTCAGGTGACACCTTGGGCTTTGCTGTGGCACCAAGGTCCTCTGAGTCCTCAATATATATCATTTTTACTCCTTAGGATTCAACCCCCCAAACAAACAATGAGAGGTTTAGTGCCTAAACCCCTCTGAGTGGCAAGATTTTGTAAAGCTCTTTGGGCATTTATAGCTCCTTGCAGAGCTCAATCAGCTCACCCAACCCAGCACTTCTCCTTCCTGCGAGTTCTGGAATAAAATGTAACACTCAAAACTATGGAAGTGCAACTTAATTACAGTTTTGTTACAGTAACCTTAATTTATTTGTTACTTTTAATATTTTTTTCCAAAAACAAGAGTGTAAAACTGTGTCTTGTCTTCCCATCTTCTCCTCAACAAAAAAATTCGGGATGGTACAAGAAGAAAGGCGAAGAATATCTGATTTTTAAAATGTAAGGCTGCTATTACTTGACACTAATTATGCAAATTCTTAGAGTATTTTAAACAAGATTTGAAGCAGCTGGAGGGTGTTGGCAGGGTGTGAAGCAGGCATTTCCAGGGGCATCCATGTGAGGATTAGGATTAACAGGAATTTGTGACTGACAGAAGTGAAAAAACAGAATAATGCAGAAAATGAGAATCACTCAAATTGTTTAATGTCAAGGGGAAAAAGCAAAATCTCAGGTGGGTGATATGAGTGAAATGCCACGGGGAGAAAAATATCTCATTTGGTATCAACCAATAAATCATCTTTTGGGGAAAGAATAGAATAGATACCATTTGTGGGCTGCCAGGATCAGGAAGTTTCTCAGTGGCCATCCTGGGTACTGGGATAAATTACATGGATCATAAACTCCAACTGTCACCTGCAAATAAAATTGTTCCACATGAGGAGTCATCTGTGCACAGCCACGTTCAATTCGCAGCAAAAGTTATTTGGCATTTTTAAATAAAAATTCTGCACAGGGAAGGGCTACACACACATTTTGCATATTATATATTTATATTTATAATTATAAATATTTATATGGTCACACCAGATCTTAGTGTTTCTGCCACAGCTCTGAGATTTATTCAGTTTGGCCTCTTTAGGGACACTGGATGTTCACTGCAGTAAAAGCACCTTCATTAACTTAGAAACACAATTAGGAGGGAAGCCCATCAAAACATTTTGTTTTGCTCTCAAAACAAAATTCTGCATTGATTTTGGGATGCAAGGCAACAAATCAAAGGGAAAACAGTAGAAAAATCACTTTACAGCCACCCTCAAGACACAACTGCTGTGCCCAGCTCAGCATTAGAACTTCAAACCATTCACAAATGAAACATTTAGAGTTTATAAAATTGTATGAAACTCTCATTACCTTTCCTCCTTGGTCTTGAAAGAAGCCATCCCACTTTTTCAGCAGGGATATCATGACAGAATTGTCATGATACTTGATTAAAAAATAAGGCAGGGCTGTCACCCCCTCCTGCTGGCAGAGGTCATCGTATGCTTTCTGCAGGGCTTGGACCTGAAAGTGGGAACAACTGAACCAACAGCTTCAACAATTCTGCAGTGCAATATCAAAGAAACTAAAAATAGTTTAACTTTTCTCCTAAAAAAATTTAAAAATTAACTTCTTTTTCCTGTCCAATCACGCATTTTATTAATAATTATTTAATTTTAGTGACTTGACTCACTCAAGGGCTGCCTCTTTATAGAGGTTTCTTTTAAATGAGTTTCAAAACCCCAGCTACGTTTTCACTGATTTTAATTTTTATGTATAGCTTCACATGTATCAAAAATAAATATATAATATATAGCTTAACATAATCACCTCTTCCAGAATTGCTTGCCATATCTGCATCCAAATTGAGAATTTAAACAATCATGGAACAAAAGGTAAACAAAAAACCCTCATGGAAAGAAGAAAAAGGAAGATTTTGAGAGAAATGAAGAGTCTCAAGTTAATTCAGCATGTGATAACAAAAAATATTGAGTTTTACAGCTCACAAAAGTTGTTAGTGTTACAGATTTCACAATGTTTAGTGCTTTGAATACCTGATTTGGTGAGAACCTGTCCCCAAGACAAACAGGTTTCTGAGTTAAATGAATTCCATCAGGGAAACAGAGAGCAGGGTAGCAAAACCAGTAATAGAAATGATACTTTTTTAAATCCTAGGAAAAAAAAGTAGTAAAATTAGATAATAAAGAGATATATATCAACGTAAATGATATAATAGTAATTAGAATTAATAGTTTATAATGTTAACCATAGGAACCACAGGAATCTTTACCTAAAATGATTTTAGAAGATCATAAAAATACTAAAAGACTTTCATTCTCTGGATATGTTTTTATTTAAGATTTAAACAGACAATGTGTGTACAGTCCTTCAGTTTTTGTTAGTTGGAGCATTTAGTAAAACTTTCAATTTGTTAACCATGAAACAGCTGCTCTGCTTTTACTGATATCTGTAAGGCCATCAGGTGATCTTATGCATGTGTAGAAAATAATTTAAATATTTAAATTTAAATATTAAATAAATATTTAACTATTAATAAAAATAATTAATAAATATTAATTAAATAATATTAAATATTTAAATTTAAATAGTTAATTTCTAATAATATTAATCCAGCATTTCTCCTAAAAAGAAAGCCCTTCACCATTCCCACTACAAAGCTCTAAGCAGGAGGCACAAATTCTCTCTACTCACTGCAAATGTCAGCAGCAGGAATCTGTTCAAGAGCATCGGGTTCTCCAGAGCAGCTCCAGACTTTATTGATTCCCAGATCTGCCAGGGATTGTGGGGACAAAAAGGAAGAGAAAGGGCAGAGAAACACCAAGAGAACATCAGAACAGCTGCAAAAATCTGTAATTCTTCCAGCTACCTTTAAAGTCTGGAGATAAATATTCACTGTCATCTCTTCTAACTGAATTTATCCAGACTCTTATCTGTGTTTAAAGGATTTTAAAGGTCAGACAGAGGCAACGACGAGGCCACAGGAATGCCAAAAATTCCCAGTTTTGAGTAAAGATAAGCATGAAAACTTTGTTACTCAAGGCAATTAATTAAAGCAATCAAGGACTGGTCAAAGTAAAGTGTCTTAAATTTGTCTTTCACCTCTCCCCAGGCCATGATATTAAATGACCTGGTTACAGGGCATTCAGCCCCTCTGACCCACCTTTGTCTTTTATCTCAGTTTTCTTGCTGCTGTGGAGCTTCCCCATCTCTCTGTCACACAGACTGCAGTAATGTGGAGTTTAAACCAGGCACTGCTGGTTTCTGGGGGTCAAGACAAATTCTAAAAATGTGCTCGACAGAATTCAAGTCCCTGGCAGCTCCAAGAGCATTGTATAGCTTAAAATGGGATGGAGCTCTCCAAGTAGAATTAGTTATTTTTGGTTATATTAGGTTCTACTCTCTTACAGAGAACAGCAAAAAGCAAATACCAAATTCTTCCTTCCAGAATAAGCTAAATCCTGAGGCTACTGAGGACTGGAGTATCTCCAGTATTTGAGGCAGAGTAAAGCACTTCAACTGGATGAAAGGATTTGGAAACACTCTGTGATTTGATTTTAAATCTTACCTCATTTGCTTCTTTGTCCAGGAGCAATTTCTTATCACAGGATTTGAACGTCTCAAAAGTGTTGGTGTTATACAGAGTTCCAAAAGCTGGACAGCAGCGTGCTGGTATTGGAGCATTCCTGAAAAAAAGAAGGAAAACTCTGGGAATTGGATACCAACACCTTTAACATCATCAGCAATCTCTACCTTATGGTGGAACCTTGGCCTGGAATTATCAAATTATGAGGCACAGCAACAAAATTAACACCACCTCTAATGAAAACATCTTTATGAACGTGGATTGACAGAACAATAACCAGTGCCAACACACATCTGCATCGTGGCTTCAAAAATACATCAGTCACCTGTATTTTCTCCACGCCAAGTGGCACTAAATCACAGATTGAAGACTTTAAATTCTGCTCAAATATAAGCTACCCACGACAAATGGGATTTTCACCAAGAAAAACTGATTTAGGCTGAACTTAGATGTCAGTGTTGTACTGACATAAAGAGTTAGTTAAAATTTGATGTTTAAAACACGTCCCAAAGGAAACCTAAACCAGACAAAAGATCGAGCAGCTTCTATAGATTGTAACACCCTCAGCTGGAGCAGCTGCTGTTTGTTTCTGAGATAAATTAGGTAAAAACCCTGCAATATTCCCTTAATTTACAGATCTGATTGATTTCATTGCCTCCTTTAACACTGTTCTCAAAAACTGATATTTTTCCAGTCATAACAGCTAAATACTTGGGAAGAAATTACAGTGTAACAACCAGGGACTGCAAAAACTATTTGAAATCCTAATTAAAGCTATAAGGGAAGGAGTCAGGTGACTAAAAAAGCCTCCCTAGGGCAAAAAGCTGAAGAAATAGAAAAAAAAAGGTATTTTATATAAACATACATGCAGGTAGTGAGTGAATTTGAGAATTCAGAATGTTTTAAATTCAGCCCTCAGATGGATACACTACTTCAGACAGGAGTTACTTTTTGTGACTCAAAGCAGCCTCTCCACTGTTACAAAGTTAATGAAAACATGTATTTATCCTCATTCAGAGTTTATCTAACTAACACACCAATTTTATGCAAGGGCAGGTAAACCACAGCGTGTACTCACATATCAAAGGCACTAAACTCCAGTGTCAAGCGAGCTGGCAAACCCAAAGGATCACCTGGACAAAAAGCAGCAACAAAGCTTTTAAACTGAAATAGACAAGTTATTTCCTCTTGTTTCTGTTGATGTAAATTACCCAGTGAAACATTGGAAATTCACAGTTATGTTTTCTAACGTTTCAGCAAAACATCCGAAATGTGGTAGATACATAAAGGAGAGTCAGGAACTACCAAAAGCTGCTCAGTCTCTACCCACCGTTGTAGTAGTAGCCCTTGATAACCTTGGGGGTCTCATCCAGCCGGTACTCATTGAGTTTCCTCTGGGTCAGTTCGTGCCAGAACCCGGCATCCAGGGCACTGCTGAAGGGAGCAAACTGCAGCTTGGAGAGCCCGGGATCGCCGGGATCCCCGCGGGCAGCGGCCATGGCTCCAGCTGCTGATCAGTGCTGAGCGAACTCTGCAAAAGGAGATAACAGCTGGAAAACGTGCAGCAAAGGGACACGGCACCGGGCCCGCACTGAGAGACGGGACCGGCAGAGGAACAACGAGGGAGCGGGACAGGGACAGCACAGGGACACGGCATCGGGACAGCACCGGGACAGCACAGGGACACGGCCGGGGGACGGCGCCGGGAAGGCC
>VZRV01001174.1:23798-55513 GCA_013398115.1 Falcunculus frontatus | reverse complement strand
CGGGACAGCACCGGGACAGAACAGGGACACGGCACCGGGACATGGCACCGGGACAGAACAGCGACACGGCACCGGGACAGACACTGGGACACCGGGACAGCACATGGACATGGCATCGGGACAGAGCACCGGGACAGCACCGGGACACGGCACCGGGACAGGGCACCGGGACAGCACAGAGACACGGCACCGGGCCAGAACCGGGCCAGACACCGGGACACAGCACCGGGACAGCACAGCGACACGGCACCGGGACAGACACCGGAACAGACACGGGCCCCGCACAGCGACACAGCACCGCAATACGGCACCGGGACGGCACCGACACGGCCCCGGCCGCTCGACACGGGGCAGCCTCCGCCCGCCTGTGCGTGACTGCAGCCCCCGCTGCCACCCGCGGAACCGGCTGAGGCCCGGACACAGCGACCGCGGGGGCGCGGGACCCTGCGAGGGGCAGTGCGGGACCCTGCGAGGGGCAGTGCGGGGACCCTGCGAGGGGCAGTGCGGGGACGCTGCCGGTGCTGTGGCGGTGCCGGGACCCCGCGGGGGCAGCGCCGGGGCGGTGCGCGGCCGGCGTAGGGACCCTGTGGGGGGCAGAGCCGGGGCTGTGGCTGTGTCAGGGGCTGTGTCAGGGCCGGTGCCGGTTCCCGGGGGCGGCAGGACCCGCAGCGCTCCCGCTCCATCCCCGCTCCATCCCCGCTCACCGCCTGCGCCGCTCCCGCCGCACTTCCCGCATCGCCGGCCGGCGCACACCAGTGGCGTCACCCACAGCGCGCACGTGAGACGAGCGACCGGCGCGGGGTGATGACGCCATGAGCCGCGGTGGGCGGGCAGGGCTGAGGGGAGGCGGCTCCGGGTCCCGAGCCCGGCCCCGATCGATCCCGATCCCGATCCCGGTCCCGATCCCGATCGATCCCGATCGATCCCGGTCCCGGTGTGCGCCCGCCCTCGGTACCATCCCCTCGCTGACGGAAATGCCCGTCTCCGGCCGGGCCGGCGCAGCCACAGCCGCCGGTTCATGCGGGCCCGTGTGCCGCAGCACCTGGAGCCCTGAATGTTGGAGTCAATACAGGAAAAAAAAAAGCAGGAATATGCTCCAAAGGAACATCCTGGCGTGATCAGAGAAGCGGCTTTTACCCCTCAAAGAACTGAGTTCGGGGATTTGTTTTGATGTCAGACATGCGTCATGTTTTTAAAATAATTTTTAACTCAATATCAGGAGTGTAAACTATTTTTAGGAACTATTTCCACACTGTGTCAACATGAATTGTTCTCTTTGTGTTATAATCCTTCAATAGACACATAATTTGATGAAAATTAATCACTTTGTCATTGTATTTAATAATTAAGTGAACGTGAATATGTGCGTATAATATTTAAATTTAGCTTGGCATTTCCAAGTGAATTGGTGTTCTGGCTGAAGGAAGGCATGCGCTGAAACATTTCAGTTTTAACTTCTAAATTTTAAAATTTTTAACACCTCCTCTGTAGGAATTTAACTTAGGAGAGTGGTCCTCAACATCCCTGCTAGCAGTGGAAAATCTGCAGAGTTCAGGGCCTCCTCTAGAAGATTTCAGAAGTGTTTCCAGTGCTTCTGAATTAACATCTGAGGATTAGAAACGTGTTTTTAAAGCGAATCTTTCGATTGTTTTCATTTGTTTTGCTTTCACAGAGTGGCCTCATGTGGGAGTTCAGCTCTCCACACAAATATTGGTTCTTATCTTCACCTCTGGGAAGTTTTACCTCGAGTCCGAACAGATGAGAGACGCCTGCAGATGTTGTTTCAAGATGTTTATTTCTTCTTATCTCTAACTTGCTCTCAGCTCTGGCTGCACGTCTGATGCCAGCCAAAACCAAGTGGGAACTGCCCAGTCTTGGGCCGTCCCTGTCCTTTTTGTGCCCTTTCCAAGGTCCAACCATTCTTCACAACGTATTTATTATTTACTCTTTTATACCAATTCATTTGCACCTATTCTAGACACGTAATTTCTACCTCTTTTTCATTCTACCAATCATTTTGTGCCACAACTACCAGAGAAGATGGAGGAGAAGAAGAAGAAGAACAGGGCAACACCCAAAATCCTTCATCTTAAACCCTTCGTCCTCATATTAAAAACCCTAAAATCTACTTTTTTACCTTGTAAAATACTAAACCACTACTCATTTTTACACTCTCGCAGTTTGCACTGATTCTTGTAATGTTGGTAACTTTTCCCATGGGCTAAGGTCAAAGACAGTGTCATTCTGAGCTTTTTACCAAGGTCTGGGACCCCCTTGCTGGGGGCTCCTGAGCACCCAGGACAGCCCGAGGCATGTCCTGACCTCCCAGGGCAGCCAGAGGCGTGCCTTGGACTCCAACAGCCTCACGGAAAACTTAATGGATCCATCCTTTCAGGGGATGGAAAGAGGCCAAACTGTGAACCTGCGCTTATGTTTCCTTCCCTGTGTGCGGCATTTCCCGGTAATCCGGGGGAAAAAGCACGATGGGAAGTTCGCTGCGGCATCCCTGGGTGCGCTCCTTTCCCACCAGATGGCCCCAGTGGCTCAGGGAGCGCTGCGAGAGCAGAGTTTCGTGCCTCTGCACAACCGGGTCACTCCCTCCCACCACACCTCAATCCCAGCCCAGCTCCAGCCCGAGAAGTCCCCAGACTCTCGTCGTGTTCTCTGGAAGCTCCGTGTCCTCTGACCTGGTTTGTTAACTGGAAAACACTGAAAATGTTTTACAGGAAAGCACGCCTGGAACATTCACTTGAGCCTTGGCCCCGTGTGGTGGGAGGCTTCTCCATTCCTGACCCTAATTTGTTTTCTCTTACATCCAGAGCCATTGGAATCGCCTGTTCAGTGAAATAAACTGGGAAATCTTCTTAGGTACCTTGCTGTTTAAAAGAAGCACTATCCCATTTTCCTGTTTTTTAATGATCTAATAGCTATAAAACGTGGCTATCACCAGTCCCCTTGTCTTTGTTATTAACCCAGTGACACGAAGACCATGAGTAAAAATGACTTGAGATCAAAAAAATATTCAGGCAGCTTTATTTTCCTGGGTTTAGCTCTTTGAATGTTCTTTATTTTTACCAGAGCTTCTTACAGTCACCATCATTTTTGGACCAATTTCCAATGATCTTGCTTAGGTTTTGTCGTGTATTAGTACACTTTAAAGTCAGAAAAGGCAATTGTCATGATCAACAGGACAGACTTCTTGATAACTCTCAGCAGCCCTTGGGTAAATGGGTTTTTCAGCACTAATAACTGTGGCTGACTTTTATTTCCTCAGGGATCATCTGAATTACCATCCACTTTGGCCAGAATTGCTGTTGCAAATCACAACAGAAAAAAACAATATAATGGCTGTGAATCTCAGTGATTGTTTGTGGAAGGCCAGGGATTAGAGGCTGTGTTTCAAAAGGTTCTGCTCTGTACCCCAAAAAGGTGTATTTTACTACTTGGGCAGGTGTTCCTCCTGCAGTGAAAAAGTTCTCTGAATTCTGCAATGAATTTTGTTGGTTTTATATTCTCTGCATTCCGCCTTTATTTCCCCTAGATTTAAGTTTCCTCATTGCAGTTTTTAGCTTGAAACCAAAATCAATTAATCTCTGAATCTTGCAGGATGCACTGAAATAGACTGAAGTTTATTCCTTGAGCACATTTTCCCAATTTATTAAAACGCAGATATATTAGGGCTTTGTTTAATATTGAATCCTTTAAATACAATTAAACACTCAGCTATCTAATTCAGAGAAATGACCTGGACAGTGGAATAACACTTTGCATCTGGAGCATTCTATCCAAAATTTACGAGCAGCCTTTCCCACATTCCCCTCAGCATTGCTTTGTTGCTGAGATCTTGTCTTACTCCCTTTGTGAAATAGGCACATGTGGCACACAGGGACTCTGAGCAGCTCGAGATCTCTAAGGAAAGAGAATCCAGAATTTCTCCTCCTACCATTAAACCACCCCTTTTTGCTCCTGATGTCATAAAGATATTGCACAGGACACCCCTACAGCTGATGCCACCAAACTTTTGGCAGTTCTCAGCTGAAGGAGTTACAGTTCCAGCAGAACTTTGTTGTTGAGTTAATTCAGCAATTTCAGAAGTAAGAAGGTGCTCAGGATGTGTGAAATTCATCAGCACAACAAAAAGAATGAGAGGATTTCCCTCTTCTTTGTAACATCAAAGCCAGCCCAGCTTTCAGTTGTACTTTGATATCTTCTTGGTCTCTTTTCCGACTTATTCTATTATTCTATTGTGTGTTTCTCCTGAAATGTTTTTACAGCAAGATTTATGAAATGCAATTAAATATAAAGGGTAGAAAAGGTGAACATATTTCATGTCTAACCAACTGTATTCTGCAATTCCAGAACAGCAGCACACCCTTCTGGAGCAGATGGTGACATGGAAACACTTTTAGGACATAAAAATACTACTTTTTTTCAGCAAAGTTAATGTACAGTTAATATGAGCATGATATCAAAGAGATACAGTAGGGTACACTAAAACTTGACATTTGGTAAAAAGTTTGTGATTTGGAAGAAGCTATAAATAAATAGGGTAGTTTTTTTGAACAGTTGAAAGTTCATTCTTTGACTGTGCAAAGTACCTCCACTTGCAGATCTCACTCAAAACCAATGTGTTCCTGTGTATAATGGAGTAAACTGAAAGAGAAAAATGTTTTTGGCCAATCACAGAAATGTGATTTCTTCCTTTTCTGTGCCTGAATAATTTATAATTGCTGCAGATGTCTATTTGTATCTCCATTTCTGTGATGGAAGAGGTGATCTGAAATTGTCGAAGGTTGACAGCAGTGTAACAGTTCATAGATTGACCCTGAGTTTTTCAGATTCTTGATCTGAAGTAGCTCTTCAAATGTCTTAGAACTATTAAATGCACGTTTCCCACTTTTACTAACACTTGTTTATAAATTACAGTTTGCCAAAGTCTTTCACTTTACCCATCCTTTGAAACTGGACCGTTTTGTTTGGCTGAACTCCTGAGCTGCATTTGAGCAGTAGGTCCAAAACCCCAGACCAATATCAGTGAATGTGAAGGATCTTTTTGAAAGTCTTCTTGAAATTGTGATTACAAAGAGGATACAGGAATGGATTTAGGGTGGAGTTCACGTAACCCAGCCATATGGTGACCATGTGCAACTTGGAGAGCTGTTCATGGTTGTGGAATGTTATCACCATAAATAACACAAAGTAGGGGATCCAGCAGAGCATGAAGGCTGCCATGATCACCCCCAGCTGCTTCGCTGCCTTCCTCTCCCTGTTCCCGTGCTGGTGAATGCTGCTCCTGGAATGGCCGTGCAGGGTGTGCCAGGTTTTCCTCAGGAATGTCAGCCCCCTGGAATCCCTGCGCTCAGTCTTTCCCTGAGGACAGCAGGCTCCTTTAGGGTTGGAACTGGAGTGCTCTGCACGGGGGGCCACCTCAGTGAAGGTGTGGTTGTCTGATGCCACACTGGAGTCACTGTCCTGGCAGCCGGGCTGCTCCTCATTCCCAGGTTTTTTTGTGGCACACACCCCCTTCTTCCCTGCTTTATCCACGCCAGGCTCGGGCTTGGCCGTGCTGAGAGAGAAACAGCTCCACTTCAGGACTTTCCCATTACTCAATGCCTTTGAAGGCTTGTCAGGATTGCTGAAATGAAGCTCTGCCTCCACTTTCTCAGGCTCCGAGGAGCTTTGCTTGTCTGTGCCAGGGGTGTTCTCACCTAAGATTTGCTTCTGCAGGCAGATATTTGTCTCGTCCTTTATCTTAGTCTGATGCATGGCGTTTTTTTCCGAGGAAGACCAATGAGCTCCGTTGGTGAGCTCTCGGTGCTGGCAGTGTTTCCGAACCGTTCTGAAGATTCTGCAGTAGAACCACAGCATGAGGAGGGAGGGCAGGTAGAAGTTGAAAATGGCAGTCAGCACTTTAAACCAGGTGACTTTGGAGAACTCCGTCTCACACTTGTTCTCCTTCACCTTCCTTTGCCCGTTATTGGCAAAAACGTGCCAGCCCAGGATGGGGATGACCCAGGTGAAGGAGAGCAGCCACACCCCCAGGATGAGGAGCGAGGCTCTCATTTTGGTGCGGTACTTGAGGTATTTCAGCGGCTGCTGCACCGAGCGGTACCGGTCCATGCACAGGATGAAGAGGTTGAAAATAGAGGCGGTGCTGGCCACGTAATCCATGGAGAGCCAGAACAAACAGGCTGCCAGCCCCAGGGGCCACACGGGGCTCAGCAGGTACACGATGTTCAGGGGCATCACAGCCGCCCCCACGATCAGATCTGCGATGGACAGGCTCACGATGTACAGATTGCCCACTGTCTGCAGCTTCTTCTCCCTTTTCACAGCACACAGCACTAAGATGTTCATGACGATGGTGACCAGGGAAATGCTTCCCAGGAACAGGCCAAGGAGAGCTGAGGGAGCGTTGCTTGAGTTCTCTGTGGTGTTTTTGGACATCTTTTTCACGGGTGCACAGAGTGAGAATCGGAGCGGATGTTCAGGCCTTGGAAGCTCAGTCTTGGTTTGCACTCCTGGATGAAAATGTTTTGGGTTGCTTGGGGATTTTTATTTCCAGAACTAGAGAAAAAAAAAAAACATGCTCAGTCACCGCAGTAATAAGATAATAAAGCTAATTTGTGCCTCAGCTGAGCGCTGTCCCTTTTAGGGCTTTCCTAAGTAACAAATTTTCACGACATTTTACATACAGGTAATTTGTGTTTTATGAAACCCCACTAACCAATCCAAACCAGTTTTCATAAGGCTTCATATATTTCTGACCCCAGAATCTGAAGAAGAAATTTGATTCCTCACAGTTTTAATTCATTAAATCTCATTAAACAGCTGATCGTGAACCAGAACATAAACTCCATATTGGCAAACCAATTTAAAATGTGTTAGTAAAAAGCATATTAACGTATTTTGTACTAAATGGTTTAAAGAAGGCAGTGCTTATTTACAACCTACATCTCACATTTTGAGAATCCAGCAGTTGGCAGTCAGTAGGCAGTCATTCAAATTATAGGTAATGAGTAATCTCTTCCTACACAGTTTAGGCTCACACAGATTTCGAACATTTAAAGATGCCAGGCCTATTATAGATCAAATACAAAATAATAGGATTTTTCAGGATTAATAAGCATCTTCTGCTTCCCAGCTGCTAACTTTATGTATTGACCCACAGTCCAGAATTGATTAATAATGTTTTACATCTTGGAGCATATGACCAATTGACCAAATTGTGCCTCCAGCACATTGAAGAAAAACGTGAGGGTGACACACATTTTGTGCCATTTCACAGCTTGTCTGAGTTTATGTTCTGGTAAATCTCTTAAAGCAATAAGGAAGGAAACTGCGACTGTAAATATATTTGCTCAGAGTATTTACACAACTAACACTGAGATATGCATGGGATTTCTCACCCTCATAACTCTAAACACGGCCAAAGCAATACAATGCAAGAGATTGTTCAATAATCAGCATTTCCTATTGAAATCCAGTGATGCAATACTTCATGTAACTTTATCTTTCTTATTCCAGTAATCAAGCTAAAATGATTTGTGCTTCCTTATGAGAGGTCAGATTCCTTCTTGCCTGGGCTTTACTTACAGGTGGGTGTTGTTGGGAGAGGAGCTGTGTCCTTGGTGGCAGCAGCATCCATAGGCAGAGAGGGAACAGCAGCACTCTGGGGAGCTCTGTGATCCTGGATTCCTTCAGCCTCTGCCAGGACAATTCCTCTGTGGCAGCTGCTCACAGGTCACAGAGCCCTCGAGCATCTCCTGAGAACAAGGACAGAAATTACTCCATGGGTTTTAAAGCAGCGTGTCTGGAAAGTGGCTGTATCCCAGTCCTTCCTCCACCTCTTCAGGGGTGGTTAAATTTAGGTGTACAGGTCATGGCCAAGGCAAGGAGTTGTTGCAAGAACCTGGAATGACTGATCTTCACCCCCACGTATTTCCATTTAAATGTACGGTAAAATAAAGGGAGAGAAGGCAACTTTAATCGAGTTTCAGCTGGAAAAAAAAAAAAATAACAGCAAAGAAAGCTGCCTGGTTAGACAGCTCCCCTTGGCTGTTCATGAGCTGCACATGGAATATCAGAACTGCATTTGGGCTTGGGCTGGATGATCTCCAGAGGTCGTTCCAACCCTACCAATTCTGTGGGTCTGTGAATAAAACAGAATACAGTAAATGGTGTTGACTGCTCCCCAGACTTTCTCCTTTCTCCTTAGGTTGGGTAGGGCAGGATTTAGGAAACGACTTGCAGATCTTGATCTGGAGTACTCCTGCTCCAAAGAAGGGTATGTGCCCTTTTTTCAGGAGCTACTGGTGTAATTCCTTATCTCTAAATCAGTTGGCAGTGGAGGAAAGCAATAATTATGAATAAATGGGGTTCAATGTTTGCGCAGTTTAATTACACTGAAACAAAGTTCACTAAGAGCAGATTTTAAAGAAAGCAGCCCAAGACCTTGGATTGCTTTTTGGAAATTCTAAACCCTGACCTCACCATGAAATGCCTCTTTAATTTTTGCTGTTTGTAAAGAGCTTTTTCTACGAGGAGGCTCAGCAATCATGATTTGTTATTGTAATACAACTCCAAGGAACAAGAATCTGCTGGGAGATGCTAAGTGGATGCCTCAGTGCCTCATTAGTGCAGGTGCAATCTATTAAGCCCTGACTAAGTGGGAGTAAGTTTCTAGAAGCAGATGCTGGAACATTTTTACTAATAGGTTTTTTAGAAACTACCACTACAAAAAGCAAAATTCTTGTTCATCAGACTAAATTCAAGGCAGAAAGTAAGATTTTAAATTAGATGACCTTTACTTAGTATGTTGTACTGAAGAAACCCATTTATTTCTAGTGATTTTTAAAAGAAGTATTCTTTAGGTGTTGAAAGCATTAACATGTTAGAGGTTTGATTGATTTCCCTCTCAAAAACTCATTTATTTCTCTGTAAGGGAACAATCCCTATCCAATGCCTGCCAACATTCAAGGAATGTTTTTGATAAAAAGTAAATGAAAAAACTTGGTAAACCTGCCTGCTGTTCCCACTCAAATGACTCAATGTCTGAGTCCAGCAAGAACCAGGGTTTGATTTTTTATTTCAGGAAAATGTCTTTCACTGTCAAAGGAAAGACTGAAATCCATCTGCCCTCGAGCTGTCTCTCATTAGCAGCCTGAAATGAAAAGATTCATAACCTGAAGCTTCAATGTCTGACCACTCAAATTCTGTCAGTCTGCTGGATTGTCCTTTTCCCCTCACACACCTATTTTAAGAGAAACTTTTAAGAGAGTTATAAATAAATCTTTTGCTGTGTGAACAAACAACCCTTACTGACTCATAAATATTACAAAATTTCATTCCTTGTCTTGTTATGATTCTTCCTTGGTGTGGAGGAGCTCCTTGATGACAGCTCTGGACACCTGGCTGTCCAGTTGTGCATTAATTGCGTTGCATTCCTTCGGTGGCAGGGAATTTTCAGTGGCTTTTGAAGGAAATGCTGTGTTGAGGGAAAAATGAGGCCAAGGCTAATGTAGCAGATGTGCTGAAATCTGCTTTACAGACCAGACTGCGGAGCAAATTGCTGTCTGAGTTGTTGGGTTGGGGATCTGCAGGCTGATTTGGGAGCTGGATGCCCCAGGGATGATGCTGTGTGCCAGTGGGATTGGCAAAGGCACTGTTCCTCAGGAAAGAAAGGGCAGGAGGCTGTTTCTGAAGCCTTCTCCACACTTCACTTCCAAACTTGAGGGTCCAGTGCCGTAATTGCTGCATTTCTGTGCCCTCTCCTGGTCCTGTCACTTGTCTAAAGAAGCTGAACAGGCTGTGTGGTTTCAGGACAAGAGCAGAGCAGAAGGAGCAGTGTGGTTACACCCACGCTCCTGAGGCATTTATTCAGTTATGTCTGGGAACACACAGATAATTTTTAAATACTTCAGAGGGATTATTTTTTAAATGAATTTATCCAGGTGCTCTGGACTGTGAATGATCCCCTCACACTCAGAGTGGTGACCCCTTCATGCAGGTGGCCAAGGGGCCAGGGCAAGGTCAATCCCTCTGCCCCTTTGTACAGCAGCTTTATTGCTTGGCTGTGGGCTGGGCCATGAAATTTGTCCTTATTCCTCCAACTTGGATGGTGATGTGCTAAGGAGAGCAAGCAGACCTTATGAAAAACAAGAAGATGGAATGCAGAGCCTGTTGTGAAGGAAGATTGAAACTTTTAAGTAACTTCGTGAAGTGTTTCAAGGAGAAAAAAGCATTTATTGTTATAACTGTGTGATATACTGAATTTGTAACTTGCTTATATAGGGATATTTTCTTTTCAGTCCAGTGATTCTACTCTGCTCCCACTATTTTTTTTAATTGTTATATCTGGATATTAGGGTACAGGCTGTCAGGATTGCAGAGAAACACTTCTGCTTTTATTTAATGGAGGAAATACTTCATCTGTATTTACTTCCTTTTTTTTTTTTCTAAATAAATATATTATTTTTAAGTTTGAGCCTTAACCTGAAATCATCAGGAGATAGATGTACACTTTTTTGGCTCTGGCTGGCATTTTTTGACAACTCTTTTTAACCCTTGGCCTATATTCCATGAATATTAAAAAGAGCTAACAGAAGATGGACACATTCCAAAGAACGTTTTGCCCTTCAAAATGTAAGCTCAGACTTCCATGAAACTCTTCTTCCAGCAGCTCAATTTTCTAGTTGAAGTTGTTCTAAATGTCAGTTTTTCCATGACAAAATCCAGTCTTGTCCTTGTGATAGCGTTTCCCAAATATGGATCACTTTTGCCAAGAGATTGGGGGAAAACCTCATCTTGACTAGAATCCTAAAGCTTCCAGATATGGTATTAATTTTCCCTGCTAGTCTAAACACTGTCAGTATCAACTAATTCGTCATCAATGTGATCTCACAGCAAAACAGTATTTAAATGTTATTTTCTTTAAGTACTGCTGTGCTGGAGAAGTCGTATTCTTTACTCCATTACTTGTGTGTAAAAAGAGAATTTGCTATAGGTGCTAGACCTGGGAAATAACTGCTGTAAATAGAAGGGATTTGTGCTGTGATGCACTAAACAAACCCATTAGCTGTAAAATCTCTTATAAACAAAGGGGAATTTCCCAGGAATGTGGTTCCCTTAGTGCTGAGCAGCTGCACTGATGCCTTTCTGTTCTGGGTTTGCAGCCCATTATCCCAACTCACTATAACAGGACATCTTTCCTACAGGGATGGCAAAAAAACCTTGATTTTTTTGGACCCCACCTTGTGCTAGTACTGACTCCACCCCTTGAAAACTGTACAACTTGGGGGGTTTAATCCCTCTGCATCAGAAATACAATGAACTTTTAAAAATGTGACTCACCCTGTCATTCAAACATCAAGGGCTGGTTCTTTCTGAGTGGCTTGGTAAGCCACTACTCACAGAAGTAAAAAACAATGTGTGTAAATAGAATTGGTAGTTCTTTCAGTGCTGAGGTTGATCACTGTGAAAACTCTGGGGATTTATGTGAATTCAGCTCGAGTGAACTTTTGGTGCTTTGAAGCTGCATGAAAACCTTCATCGCAAAAATACAGAGATTTAAAAATCCTCTGGGGTGTGAGGAGTCACTGTCTCCTTGTGTTGATAATAAAAGTAAACCCTGTTACTGAAAGATTTATTTCGGATCACTTTTTTTTTTTCATCTTTAATTTGGAGCACGTATTATCAGCCTCTTCAAACATCTGATGAAGTGACTGTAGTAATATGATGAATTCCTTCATATTTTAGCAATAACTCATTGAAAATACAAAGCTTTTCCTTTATAGAAATACATATATAACTTAAACAAGCTCTTTTTGGGGGGGGGGGGGGGGGGGTTTGTTTTTTTGGTTTGGTTTGGTTTTTTTGTTTGTTTGTTTGTTTTGTTTTGCAGGCAGCTTTAATGTTTTTTGTTGAATTAAGCAGATGGCAAAGGGGCGCTGCTGAAGCACAGAGTTTCTTACAGTGAGAGAGCCTGATGCATTGCAAGTAAACAGTTTAAAAGCAGCTGATCCAAGAATTCTGATTCCTCTCCATCATTCCTGTCTGTAAAGGAAAGCCTGGGGAGGCTACACCAAGAATGGTATAAGGTTTAGGGCAGGTTTTGTCCCTGCTGTGGGGTCAGCCCCCTCAGGATGTGCTGGACTTGTATTTGAGAAAAGATCTGTATGAAAATCATGCATTTACGATTTTTCCTCACAAGAGCACAATTGTCTTTAGAAGGGGGTGAGGGTTAAGTTCTTTATCTTCCTCTTTCTTCAGCCAAGCCACTGTTCTCCCTTAAAAGAAGGAACCCACCCCTCCCTGCCTGTTTTTCCCAGCCACGTACCCTTCCCTTCCCTCGCCCTTAGTCATCAGAAAGATGCTGGAAACAAGAGCATAAATATTTCGCGGGGAGACAGGAACTGCCCCGAGCCGTCTTAACTCAAGTGTGGCCTTTAAGGACAATGGAGAATCCGGACTTTATCCATCTGTTTCCCTTCCCTTCCTTTCCATTTCCATCTGAACATCCCTTCCGTGCTCTGGCCCCTGCTGCCTGACCCTCAGCGGCTCCTCTCTGCTCCGGGGGAAGGGGGCAAACCTGGGAACCTTTGGAGCTGCTGGATCTGCAGCTTGGACAAGTGTCCTCCGGGGAGGAAAGCGACCTGAGCTTCCTACGGTGTGTTGATGCACTTTTGGGATTTTCCTTCAGATTTGTTGGCCCTTACGGGAGAACCTTTGCTCCCCGCACCCCTCTGCTGCTCTGGGCTGGGATGCGCCGGGTAAGGAGCAGAAAACTTCTGCCAAGGGCTCTCAATTAGTGCTGAGGGAGAGTTATCAAAAGCAGAGTGTGTTGGTGAGTTCTGCTCTTGCTTTCCTGCCCCGCTCCTCTCGCTGCTCTCAGGTACCGCCGCAGCCGGGACGGGAGAGCTCCGAGGAGCCGCCAGCGCTCCCCCAGCCTCAAATCCCCCAAATCCCTCCCGCTCCTCCTCCCTTTCCCCGCAGCTGTTCACTCACCGAAGCGAGGAGGAGAGCGCGGAGCAGCTCCGGCAGCTCGGGCAGCGGGGCCGGGCGGAGCCGCTCCTCCTGCCCCGGGGCTGGGCAGGGCCGGGCAGGGCAGGGCCGGGACGCGGGGGAGCCGGGGGAGGCGATGGATGCGATGGGAGGCGATGGATGCGGTGGGATGGGAGGCGATGGATGCGATGGGATGGGAGGCAATGGATGCGGTGGGAGGCNGGATGCGATGGGAGGCGATGGATGCTGTGGGAAGCGATGGATGCGATGGGAGGCGATGGATACGATGGGAGGCGATGGATACGATGGGATGGGAGGCGATGGATGCTGTGGGATGCGATGGGAGGCGGCGGGAAGCGATGGGATGCTGTGGAGGCGGTGGGAGGCGATGGATGCTGTGGGAGGCGATGAGATGCGATGGGAGGGGATGGATGAGATGGGAGGCGATGAGATGCGATGGGATGCCCGGCCCCGTCCCGCCCCGGGGTTCCGGGACGCTGCAGAAGGATGCTCCCCTCTCTCCGGGGCTGCGCTGCCGGGAAGAGCCCGGCTCCGGCCGCCCGCTCCCCGCCGCTCTGCTCTCCCCGCCCGCCGGACAGCGCCGGGTGTGGCTGGAAACCTGCGGCGACCGGAGCTGGCTGCAGCGGGGAGGTGACGCGGGGGTTCACCTGAGGTAACCCGGGAGTCTGCGGAGGATCTGACACCACATCCTGCTCTGGGATCATCCCAGCCCTCATCACTCACAGGGCTGTCGCTCTTCTCTGGTAACCGGAATGGCTCTGAAGTAGTGGTTCACGGAGTTTCTTTTAGTGGAGCTGCCTTACACAACTACTTTGAGAGCTGGAAAATCCCGAGCGTGTAACACGTTATTGGATATCTCAGCTAAATGGATGTTTTTGTGATTCACAGTACATCTGCTCTGTGTTAAACACACACACGGGGTTTGGGGGATTCTTTTGCAACTGACTTAGTAATTCTCATTCCTTTCTTCAAGATCATGCTTATTTTCCTCTCTCTTTTAAAAATGTTTAGAAATGTGTTGCACAAAACTCTCCGTGCATTCAAAGGAGCAATTTGTAAGTCACAAAGAATTTGTGCAATGGTGTTTTTGCTAACAGCATCGTTGGGCACTTGGTAACTTCATTGCCTGTGAAACTGGTGAAGAGGAATCGTAAACTTTGCACAATTCCTCCCCACCATGAGCAAACAGGAAAATACAGGAAATCCCCATGTTCCTCCCCTCAGTCTAAGAGGATGATATCCATTGCCAAAAAGTGCAGCTCTGTCAGCAAAGAAGTATTATAGCCATTAACTCCTTTTTGGTGTTACTAAGGCAACTTTTCTGCTCTTGAATTTTTCCCTGTCCCATTGCAATGAGGATAAACCCAATTTCTAAACAGATAATTGCTTGGGTCTTGCCTCTGAGTGTCAGAGCAGGCACCAGGCTCTGCTCAGTGGTGCTGAGAAATAGGAAAAGAGGCGATAGGCAGAAAGTGATCCCAGAAGTTCCACCTGGACAGGAGGCAGAACTTCTTCCCTGGGCAGTGACCAAGCACTGAGCAGGTTGTCCAGAGAGGGTGTGGAGTGTCCCTCACTGGGGATATTCCAGAGCTGTGTGCACACAATCCCATCCCTGTGCTTTGGGATGGCCCTGCTGGAGCAGGGAGGTGCCAGCAGCTGAGCTCCTGTCCAGGGTCCAGCCTGACCTGGTCTGGGATTCTGTGCTGAGAGGCTTTGCACTGGAAAACTCTGTGAGAGATGAAAACCCTTTTCTTGCTCGTGCCTGTTCCACAGGGACTCGAAGAACAACTTCTGTGCTCCCAGGTCGTGCTTGCCCACTGCCCACTCCACAATGTTCAGCTTCTCTTCTGCAGCAGTTTCCTGCTCAGTCTCCTTCGCTGTTTTTTGACCTTTTTGCAAACAGGTTTTAGGTAGGCTCCTTTGGAAGAACTCTGTAAATCAGGGATGTTTATAACTTTTCGTATAACACCGATTTGCAACTGCTCCCTGTGTTTATCCTCCTTTGGACCTCTTCCACCCAGAGAAAGTTTTCCCCAAGGACTATCAGAGATGGACTGGAGGCCTTCAACCCACGCTGAAGGCTTGCTGTGAGATGTTCCTGTCTCCCAGCAAACATCTTTGTTCCAAACTGGATTCAACCTCCTTTGGAATGGCAGGGGCTTTGTGCTGCTGAAGGTAGAACTGGAATTTGCATTTATATAGGGCAGAGCAGAGGGGCAGAATCCCTCCCTGACCTGCTGGGAATGCTCTTCCTGATGTCCCCATTGGCCTCCTTGTCCCCAGGACACTCTGCTGGTCACCACACCTGAAGGAGCCACACTTGTCATGAGAAGGAGCTTGGGGGATGTGCCTCTGTTGTCTCATGTACAGAGCTCTGTATTTATTTTGAAATTGTAATTTATATTGCCAGGCAAAGCTACAAAAGTTGTCGTAATTTGTGTCTACCAACAAGCTCACAGAGGGTTATAAATAAGATTTTCACAAAATACTCACAAATTTAGGAGGCTTTTCAAACTTCCTGTTAAAAACTTCCAGCCCAGACTGCTTTTGCTGGAGGATTCTAAAGAGATGCTCTTTCAAACAAACTCTGATGGAATTTCAAACAAAGCAAATGGATTGTGGTTTGTGACATGGAGCCCTCTTGATTTACACCACCATTACTTTTTATTTGGGAAAACTGAGCAACAGGCTAATAATAGTACAAGTGTTTAGGAGTTTGTCAGTGTTTTTTAAACTTTGTTTAAATGTTCATTAAGTGTCTGCATGCCCACTCTCCTTGTTTTTAATTCTGTGTGTTAAACTTCAGGGTACTGCAAGCAATTACTAAAGTAGATTTTTGATTTAATTTGCAGATTCATCTTTATAATAATAATAAACTAATCCACCCATGCTGATGAGTAAACCTTTGGAAGTTCTTTTTGATGCATTGTATGTCAAAAGTAGTGGTATGTGACAGCTAAAATCTGTGCTGGGGTTGTTTTTCTGTATTTTCTTCGATTGATTCTTTTGGATGCAAGCAATCTTCTGTTGCCAGCATGGATTTGAAATAATTGTAAGCTTTATGGCTTTAGTGATATCCACGACTTGCTGCTCCCAATGCACATAAACTATTCAGTTATTGTTCATAACTTACCACTTTGGATGACCACTTAATGTCATTAAACTCACTTTGCAATTTTTGTTTCCTGATCGAAAAGCTGCCTATTGAATCTGCTTTATTCCTCTCTCTCTCTTTTGGTCGTCTCTCTTTTCATAATTATTGTAATATTTACTTATTTCAATTATGAATCTATTCTTCTCTCAGCGCCCACAGCTTTTACTTTTCCCAGTTCTCCCCATCCCACTGGGGCAGGGGGTGAGTGGATGGCTTGTGCTGGACTGGAATCCATTGGTCAGGCAGAACTCAGTTTTACTCTGTATTTTAGGGTTTTTATCCTGGAACAGAACAAAGAGCATTGAAGCTGTAGCTGAGAGATGTTGCTCATTCATTTATATCAGCGTGGATGTTTAGGTGTAGAACCCAGCACAACCCTGGCTTCAAAGGAATCCGTGGATTCAAACTGGCTGCTCCTGACTGAGCACAATAAACAGGTGAAGCTGTGCACCTGTAAAGATCCCAAGTGTCCATTCTGGGGCTGGAAAATTAAAAATTAAAAATTAAAATTAAAATTAGAATTCCTCAGTCTCAGATTAAACATCCGCAGAGCAAAAGCTGAGGTGCAAAACATCATCTTAAGAACATCCTAAGCATTCATGTAGCTGAAGGAGGAGACAGGGGGGTCCCAGCCACAATTGTGCATTTAGAAGTGCTTTTATAAATGCTTTTATAAATGAATTTATAAATGACTTTATAAATGCTTTTATAAATGAATTTATAAATGACTTTATAAATGCTTGTATAAATGAATTTATAAATGACTTTATAAATGCTTTTCCATGGAGACTTCTGGACCCATCCATATCCCCTTTCCCTCAGCTCAGGGCTGCAGGAAAATGAGTCAGGTTGATATTCCACATCCAGGAATTCTGTACTGAGGTTTGGACTCTGCCTCCGCATTCGTCTTTGACTTGGGACACCCTCTGCTGTAGGTTCTCCATCTTTTGGGTGTTATTTTTGTCCTTAGGGGGTTGCTTTGTTATCAATGGATCCACGGCACTGTTATATAAATGTGGAGTATTTAATACAGGCAATTTTTCTGTTCCTGCCTTTAATAGAAGTCAGTTAATAGAGGTATAATGGATATTATGGTATCTTTGCTAACCAGTCTCCAATGATTTTTTTTGATTGGTTTTTCTTTTTTTTTTTTTTTGGGGACAGTCTGGTGGGTTTTGGACAGTGCTGGGTTCTGAGCTCAGAGCCCTGGGATGGACATTTAAAATTCCCATTATAGTTTCAACATGTCAGGTACCTCAGGAAATCTTCTGTTTAAGTGTAGGTGAATGTCCTACCTGTCCATTTGGGTGGCCAGTTCTTCAGCCACAGCTCAAACACATTCACATGGAAAAGTTAACTCCAAATTCCTGAGAATATGAACAGAAATTACACTTTTAGAGCTCTGTGATGTGGTAAAATTTCCCTAGAAATCTCAAAATAGTCATCTTCAGAAAGCACTCGAGAACTTGGCTTCTGTGGCTGAAATTGCCTGATTTTTGTCTTGCAGATTGTGACAGGCCCTTCTCCTGATAAATAGGGAGATTTATTCTATTTTATAAATACGTTCGGTGTTTCTTTATGCTTGCAGCGGGTGATTTATTCTGGAACAGGATAAAACACTGCTGTCAGAGAAACTGCGTAGTAAAGATAAACCAGTGGAGATAAGAAACAGCTTTCTAGTCCTTCAAAGGGCTCTATTGTGTCACGAGGGCTGAATGTATATTAGCCATAAGCAGGGAGAAAAAAACAAAAGGAGTGTTGCTGATTTAGAGCTCCTTGGTGCTGGAACAGGGGAGGAAGCAGAGTGCTGAGGGACAAAGGTTCTGTGTAATCATTCAGCTGCACATTCCCAGACATCCAGCCCTTGCTGGAGGCAGAAAAGTCTGCTCACTCCCTGTCCCACCTCCCAGAGGATTGTAGGTGCTGTTTGACCTGGGGTGTTCCACCCTGATCTCCCAATTCCAGCTTTTCCAGGCAGAAATGGAAGGGTGGAGTCTGCTTTGCTCTCTGTGCTCTGCACAGTGAGAAGGGAAACTCGTGGAAAGGTTGGTTGGGAGGAAGCTCTGGAGGTCACCTAATCCAGACTCTGGATTTAACATCCTTTGGAACGTCAGGGCCTTTGTGCTGCTGGAGGTAGAACTGGAATTTGCATTTATATAGAAAGGACTAAATTAAATCACTGAATCCCAGGATGGCTCAGCCTGCAAGTGACCACAGCGGGCATCTGGTGGCACCTCCCTGCTCCAGCAGGGCCATCCCAGAGCACAGGGCACAGCAGTGTGTGCTCACAGCTCTGGAATATCCCCAGGGAGGAGACTCCAGCCCCTCTCTGGTCCCTGCTCAGGGCTGGGCACTGCCCAGGGCAGAAGTTGTGCCTCCTGTGCAGGGGAATTGCTGGGCTCAATCCCTGCCTGTTCCATGGGATTCATGTTCATGGATCCTGTGGGGTTCATGCTCCTCCTGGAGCTGGCCAGCCCTGGCTCTGTTTAGTTTTAGGATGGGAATTCCATTCCCTCTCTGTTGGAGTCCAAGGCACGCCTCTGGCTGCCCTGGGAGGTCAGGACATGCCTTGGGCTGTCCTGGGTGCTCAGGAGCCCCTGGCAAGGGGGTCCCAGACCCTGGTAAAAAGCTCAGAATGACCCTGTCTTTGACCTTAGCCCATGGGAAAAGTTACCAACATTACAAGAATCAGTGCAAACCACGAGAGTGTAAAAATGAGTAGTGGTTTAGTATTTTACAAGGTTAAAAAGTAGATTTTAGGATTTTTAATATGAGGATGAAGGGTTTAAGATGGAGGATTTTGGGTGCTGCCCTGTTCTTCTCCTTCTCCTCCATCTTCTCTGGTAGTTGTGGCACAAAATGATTGGTAGAATGAAAAAGAGGTAGAAATTACGTGTCTAGAATAGGTGCAAATTAATTGGTATAAAAGAGTAAATAATAAATACGTTGTGAAGAATGGTTGGATCTTGGAAAGGGCACAAAAAGGACAGGGACGGCCCAAGTCTGGGCAGTCCCCGCTTGGTTTGGGCTGGCATCAGACGTGCAGCCAGAGCTGAGAGCAAGTTAGAGATAAGAAGAAATAAACATCTTGAAACAACATCTGCAGGCGTCTCTCATCTGTTCGGACTCGAGGTAAAACTTCCCAGAGGTGAAGATAAGAACCAACATTTGTGCAGAGAGCTGAACTCCCACAGCTCTCTGTGTAGGTCACTCTGGTATTACTCTGCTCCCCTAAAGTGGAGTTCAGGCACTGAATAAATGAGGTGATGGTGCAAGACACTAAAAGGGTTGTGATCATCCTGGGAAAGCTGTTTAATCAGTGCTTTCAGGGTCTTTTCGGGAATGGAGGTTGGAGGAAGGAAGCCTGGAAATAGCTTGAACATTTTTTAGCACCACAAAATAAATAAACGATGGCAGTGTATATATTTAACAAACCTCTCACATTATAACCAAGGGAATAGGGCTGAGACAGTGTCATTACAAATGCCTTTTAAAAATGCTATTTTAGTTAGTGAATTTAAACATGAAAAGAAGAATTTTTGGTGTGGAAAATCATATTTTCATCCTGGACTCACTGTTTCCAATTCTGGTTTAAATCTCTTTGCATGGTTTGGGGGTAGCTGTGAGCCAGGGGACACTTTCAGCTTACAAATCATGATGGTCATGGGTAAGGGATTGAGGCACAGAACAAGCCACTTTGGGAAGGTTGGACAAAATTCCGTTGTCAGTCATTTCTTTGGTGTCTTTCAACTCAGCCTGAGCTTTCCCACATGGAACACTCAGGGACACAAAGGACAGAGACCAAATCTCTGGTGAAAAAACCAAATAATCCTCCTTCCAGACCCTCCAACTTTTCTGCTGTGAACAGAACATAATCCAAAAACTAAAAGGTCACATCCATGACTGATGACAAATAAATGAACCAGATTCAATTTTCTAATGCAATCAAAGCCAATATTTCCTAGTGAAAATATTTCCCTTTTTCCATGCACGGATGTTGGTATGTAGGGTTTTCTCCAGTGGGGATCAGTTTAATTGTTTTCCAGACTGAGACAAGAGACAAGAAAAATCAGTTTCTAAAACGTGGAAGCATTGTGGAAGCTCCTGAAATAACCTTGTTTTATTTTTAAATCTGTGACTATGCAATTTTTTTTTCTTTTTATAGTTTTTGTAAAGAATGGAAACGCTTGGGCGGGGGGGAATTTTTGGGGGATTTCTTTGGGTTTTTTGTGCTTTTTAGTGTTCAGCCACCATATAAATAGATTATTCTTATTAATGCTTCCGCTAAGGACTGTTCCAGCATCTCTGCTTTTAAACTAACACTTGGCTCTGCTGGAGATTTCCAGAAATTCTGGGCTTTGATTGCTGTTTCCCACTGTCTGTCTTTATCTGTGATGCATGTCGAGTGAATATTCGCTTTACATTGATGTAATTTCCACCATAAATGTTGTTTATACTCTTGCCTCCACACTGGAGCTGTTAAGGTGGGTAATTGCCCATGAATTTTAAACAATCCTGGCTGATTGTCTCTGTGGATGAACACAAACTGGCCAGGGGTCTGTTCTTTTTATTTATTCTTTTTTATTTCCATCTGTCTGCAGGAGATGGATCTGTTTTTAGCTGGAGCTGAAAGGTGAGCCTCGTTCCACACCAGGCATTGGTACATAAATGCTTTTTTAAAACACACAAGTGCTTTTTTAGTGAACCACAGAGCTCTTTTTAGCAATTTAGCCACCCATAAACCACATGAAAGTGCTCGTAGGCACCGTCTGGTGCTTACACTTTTAAAATATTAATTTAAGTCTGTTTCTTATTGATACTAGAAAATACTGCATGTCCTGAAAAGCAGCCTGGGGGAATGTGTAATCTTGAGAAACTTCACTTTTCCTTGTCAAAAGTCCTAAGTTTTAGATATTTAGGAAAGTTATTAGTGTTGGTAGCTGTGTTTTGCGAAGGAGGAAGAAAGATTTTTATCTTCAAGATAAGGAAAACAAAATTATGTTTTGCCTCTCTGTATTGGAGGAAGGTGGTGGAAATGAGAACATTCAATTGGCTTTCATTGGCAGGGGGCCAGTGGCAAGAGGAAAGGAAATTATTTTAGATCCTGGAGAGACTTGGAGGAGCTGAAACTTGAATTTGGCCTTAACTGAGTTGTTTTCACAAATACCTTTGAGTTTTTAGGGACGAAAAGTTGCTTCTTCCCTCTCCCTGCTTTCCTTCATTAAGAAGTTTTTGAAAACCTTTTCATCCCGAAAATTGGCAGATAATCCTTACCTTGGGAAATCCAGCATATCCTGGGTATGTGTGTGCAATTTATATGAGAGATATGTATGAAAAACACGTGATTTCTAGATCATAAATTCAGAATTAATCATGTAGGGAACGGTATGGACCTGACAGGAGAGCTCACTAATTTATGCCGTGTTTCAGACTGTTCTGAGATGGTTTTAGTAGGAAGGAACAGAGGCTGATTGCATTTCCTGGGCAATATCTCCCACAAATCCCAAGTTCTGCTTCAGGGGATCCTGGAGCTCAGTTCTCCAAGAGAAATAAAAAAAAATAAATCAGTGTTGAGGAGTCACTCTCCTTTGTGGCTGCAGTGGTCACAGAAATATTTCCCTGGGCGGGGGGAGGAGTACAGGGAATAGCTCAGAGCTTTTGTTTGTTTGATTTGTTTTTTCCCTTCATTAAGAGGGTTCTCAGCAGGCTGTCCCTGAGCTGTGCTCACAGTTTCTTATCTCAGCACCTGGAGAAGTTCTACTGATAGCAGTGAAGGGTTCTTCTGGCCTCTGATGGAAAATAATTAGTGATGCTCATTTAGGTGATGCTGAGAAACACCCTGGGAAGTGGAAATATGTAATTTTCATTGGCTGGATCAATAATGCCCAGTGAATGGATATATTTATAAATGTTTTATTTAGTGTGGAACTGAGTGCCTATTCCTCTGTATGGCTTTATATACATCCTTATAAATATGTATAAATAAGGCTTTATATATATCTCCTTATAAAAGGATATTGATATCCTTTTAGATGGATACGAGCGTGGTTTTATTCCCACTATGCAGATAAATGGAGTCATTCTTCCATTATTTTTTCCCTCAGGGCATCCTATTTTTCCTATTTAAGTTTCCTTCTAAGCTCAACACAGAGGATAAGAAGCAAATACTACATGTGTGAATTTATAATTGCAAGTCAGTGATCCTAGGTAATATACATGATATTTAATAATTTGCCTACTGTGACGTCTCTCACTCATTTTTCACACACTTGATTACTGATTCCTAATTGCATTTTCCCTTCTGCCCCGTTTTCACATGGAAATACAAAACCTGTGGCAATGCAGAGTGGGTTTAATGTTGATTTTACAGAGGTGTGAGTTGGCTGTCACTTGTGGGGTGTCTTTAGGTGCAATCTGGTGCTGTGTAGGTGCCATGGGGCTGGTCCTGGCACAGCTGGAGGGATGCAGAATTCTCCTGACTTTCCTTTTCATTTCTCTGCTTGGGATTTTTTTTCCCTCCAGTGACACTGGGTAATTTTTATGTGCTTTTTCCTCTCTGAACCCTGGTACAGGGTACAGAACCTGTACAACCCCCCTCAGGTGAGACCCCACCTGCAGAGCCCAGCACAGGGAGGACCTGGAGCTGCTGGAGGAGTCCAGAGAAGGCTCCAGGATGAGCAGAGGGATGGAGCAGCTCTGCTGGGAGGAAAGGCTGAGGGATTTGGGATTGTTCAGCCTGGAGAGGAGAAGCTTTGGGGTGACCTCAGTGTGGCCTTCCAGTGCCTGAAGGAGCCCAAAGAAAAGATGGAGAGAGATAATGTACAAGTGACAGGACACAGGGAATGGCTTCAAACTGACAGAGGGCAGGGTTAGATGGGATTTTGGGAAGGAATTGTTCCCTGGGAGGGTGGGGAGGCCCTGGCACAGGGTGCCCAGAGAAGCTGTGGCTGCCCCTGGATCCCTGGCAGTGCCCAAGGCCAGGTTGGATGGGGCTTGGAGCAGCCTGGGATAGTGGAAGGTGTCCGTGCCATGGATGGGGGGAAATGGGATGAGCTTTAGGGGCCTTTCTACCCAAACCAGGCAGTACCTTGCAAAACGAGTTTTCTCTGAAGTTAACAGATGCTACAGAAAGAAACTGCTGTGGGAATGTGGCACATCTCAGGTGCCTTAATGAGCTCCAAAGGCACTAATTGCTATCCAGATCTACATTTGTTGTCTGAGAGGTGAATCCATTTCAAAGTTGCAAATGTACTGAAATTGCCTCACTTCCAAGAATTGGAACCTTGGCTGGTTTTAATTTATCTGGAAAGTGCAGAGAATATTGTTCTAAAAATGTTATTGTGAGTCTGAGTGCAGTTTCCTTTGCTTGGTGGACGAGTGTTGTTGTGACAGGTTCTTAGTGCTGGGAATTTTTTTTTTTTCTCATTAGACATTTATTTTCTATAAACCAAGTCTTTAAGATGTGATCAGCTAAAATCAGGCTGCCTTTCTTACAAATGTTTCCATGTGCTTCCAGTTCTTATATCTGACAGGGGAAAGAGCAGGAGATCCTTGTCCTTGGAACACTGAAAATATTTGGTTTGTTTGCAAATTGATGGGTGTTTTAATATTTGTAAAATGTGACTTGATTCAACCTAATATCTGCAAAAATACTCAAATTTAACTCGACTTACCGGAACAACTTTTAATTTTTTAAATAGATTTGGTTCCAAAAACTTACAGATATTTTCAGTGAGAAGGTGAAATCTGTCCACAGTGAGAATTAAGGTTAAAACCAAGATGTCTTCCTAACTAAGCCAACAATTTTTGTGAGGAAAATCATTTCATGCAACCTCTGAATGCGATCACTTGTGGAGAAAGGTGCTGTAGCTGCAACAGGATTGATTAAAAGGAAGCACTCTGGATTATATCAAACCTCTGCAGTGACATAAGTGCAGGGTCTAAACCTTGAACCACTTAAACTGTGATTATTTCCCCCCCTTAAAATTCTCTCATTTTTTTCCCTAATTATTACTTGGCTCTGAAGAAGCAACAGGAGGAAACCTTGCAGCCAGAACAAAATATTTATCTTTTAATTTTCCATTACGCTGTTTGTGACAGAGGAATAAATGTGTTTGTGCCGTTTAAAAGGCAGCTACAGGTGGCACCCAGGGACATGATTTAGTGGTGGGTTTGGCAGTTCTGGGTGTGACTGATGATCTTGGAGGTCTTTCTCAGCCAAAATGATTCTCTGATCACACACTTGAGTCTTCCAAATGCTTTAAGGGCAGAGGAAAACCCACCAAGGGGTGCTCCCTTGGGTGTGGGGTTTGAAATGTTTCATAAATGCTTCTTGAGGATGGTGATGGCACAAAAAAGCATCTCAGGAACCTCAGTGCAGGTTGGCAGAAACTCCATCAGCCCTTTGGGGGACATGGAGTTGGCAAATACTTTTATTTTCAGCTTACGGATCCTTCACAGAAAATGTATTAAGGAATACTGAAGGAAAAGCTGATAAAAATTCCAAATCCCTTTTCAGCAGGATTAAACTTCAAAGGCAAGCATGAGTTTCGGCTGTTCTCACAATTAAGGTTATTTTGGAGCTTTTGAAGGGAGAGATTGTTTCCCCCTTTGTTTTTGCAGCAGTCTCAGAAGGAGTCTGAGTCACTTTAAGGCTTGGTTTTTGGCAGCATTTTGCATATTTCTTTTGCAAGTATTGTCTTTGGGAAGAGTCTCTTCCAAAGGGTGGAATTCTCCTCATGGCTGCTCCTCATGAGCTTTTCAGGGCTGAAAGGTGATGAACGATAAAATGCTTCAAAGTGGTTCATATCCAAATTATCTGAGGTCAGTTGTGGTGGATATGACCGAAGATGGCACCAAAAATCTGGTGACAGGTCTCATTTAACCTCCTTTCTGGTTCTTACTCTTCCAAGAGTTTCTTCAAATGTTTACTGCTGGGTAGAAAATTTCTCACAGATCCCTGTGATGCAGACATAAATTCACTTTTCTGGGTGATTCAGGGCTCTTTCCAGTAAAACACATAAGTTAACTTCAGGATAATATAAGAATATAGAATAATATAAGGTAGCATCCACGTGTCTTGACTGTATCTGGGAATTGTTCCCCTCATGAATCAAACTGATTTTCTTTTTCTGTGCTATGAGGAAGAGCAATCAGGCCACCCAGGAGAATCTGTGGCAAACAACTTGGATTGCCCTTTGTGAGGGGAAAAAAGAGTACACAGACAAATACCTTACACTCTTGAAAAATGTAAGAACCAGCACCATGGGGTATGGGGAGCAAAATCTGATATTCTTTATCTCTTCTGCCTCCATGTGAAGCCTGATCCCACTTTTTTTTTTTTTCTGCCTGCAGCACCAGTTTTCTATAAATGCTTTGTGCTGTAAAGGGGTGTTTGAATTGAAGGGGTGATAGAAATTTAGCACCCCTGTAAAAGAGAGAAACGAAGGGCATTTTGTTTATGCACAAACCAATTGTGAGTGTGCACCTCCTTTGTGCTGTTACAGGTGAGCCAAGAGCTGCAGTGGCTGCAGTGACCCTGGGGGTTTTTATCACATTGCTCTGTGCTCTGAGAGTTCAGCAAGTTCTCAGTAATGCTGATGTGTCCCCAAAGTGCTTTTCTCCACGTAAAATCATAAAAAATTGGAAGAGACTTCCAAGGTCACCAAGTCCAAGCTGTGCCCCATCCCCACCTTGTCCCCAGCCCAGAGCTCTGAGTGCCACCTCCAGGAATTCCTTGGGCACCTCCAGGGATGGGGACTCCAAACCTCCCTGGGCAGTTCCAAGGCCTGAGAACCCTTTCCATGGGGAAATTCCTGCTGCTGTCCAACCTAAACCACCCCTGGTTTTGGGGAAGACGATGTCCACATCCTGTCCCTGTTCCCTGGGAGCAGAGCCCGACCCCCTCCGGCTGCCCCCTCCTGTCAGGGAGTTGTGCAGAGCCACAAGGTCCCCCCTGATCCCCCTTTTCCCCCTTTCCCAGCTCCCTCAGCCTCTGCTGGGACTTGTGTCACCATTCCACTTTGCAGCTATTGCTCTAAACCCAGAATATTTACAAACTAAGACTGCTTTTTATGAGTTCTCCTTGTTTTCCGCCAGTAACTGAGCAGCGATAAATCCCCTCACTTTTCCAGCCACAGAGCTTTAGGATCCCACATTAAGCACAGCTCTTTCCTTCCTGAGAGCCCTCCCAGTCCCTTTTTCTTCCTGGGGACCTGAGGGTATGGCTGTGAATCACAACAGGAGCAGAAAACAAACGAACCCTGGGTCTGCCCCCAGGGAAACCATCGAGATCCTTTGGCAAGAAGCGATCTCTTAATTCTAGTGGGTGACACATGCAGCTCACAGGAAAGCTGGGAATATGCTTCTCTGAATATATTTAGGTAGCTAATTATAGAATCCTCTGTGTGGGAGTTCAGCTCTCCACACAAATGTTGGTTTTTATCATCACCTCTGGGAAGTTTTACCTCGAGTCCGAACAGATGAGAGACGCCTGCTGATGCTGTTTCAAGATGTTTATTTCTTCTTATCTCTAACTTGCTCTCAGCTCTGGCTGCACGTCTGATGCCAGCCAAAACCAAGTGGGAACTGCCCAGTCTTGGGCCATCCCTGTCCTTTTTGTGCCCTTTCCAAGGTCCAATCATTCTTCACAACGTATTTATTATTTACTCTTTTATTCCAATTAATTTGCACCTATTCTAGACACGTAATTTCTACCTCTTTTTCACTCTACCAATCATTTTGTACCACAACTACCAGAGAAGATGGAGGAGAAGGAGAAGAAGAAGAAGAACAGGGCAACGCCCAAAATCCTCCATCTTAAACCCTTCGTCCTCATATTAAAAATCCTAAAATCTACTTTTTAATCTTGTGAAATACTAAACCACTACTCATTTTTACACTCTTGTGGTTTGCACTGATTCTTGCAGTGTTGGTAACTTTTCCCATGGGCTAAGGTCAAAGACAGTGTCATTCTGAGCTTTTTACCAGGGTCTGGGACCCCCTTGCCAGGGGCTCCTGAGCACCCAGGACAGCCCGAGGCATGTCCTGACCTCCCAGGACAGCCAGAGGCGTGCCTTGGACTCCAACACCTCTGATTTATCTGCACTGGAAGTGGCTTTGAACAACAGTCACTGATTTTTCCAGGCCTTTACGAAGTCCAATTACAGCACAGCAAACTGCCCCACAGGATGCTGCTCTCTTCTCTTCTTTAGAAGCACTTTATTCCCTGGGTAACACAGGCACCACCAGCAAATACTGAGAATTTTTAATTATAGCCAAGGATACCTCAAGTGAATCTCTTACAACAGGATTAAAGCAAGTATGTGATTTCCTTTCAGCTGTTTTCCTTGGAACTGAGGAAACATCTTTGTTTTACAGGAGGAGGATTTTTCACTTTTTCCACGAGAAGGGATTCTTTGGTAATGCTCTGTCCAGACTGAGATGATGCAAAAATTTACAGAAAAAAATTACTTATTTGAAAGATTTACACAATAAATATGTAGAACACTTATGTGCACATGGATAGAATTGAATGTACGCCATGGTAATAATCAGGAAAAACTTAAATAAAGTCATAATTTTATGACTTTCTTTATGACATGGGAACCATGCCCAGTGCAACAGAAATCCTGTCCCAGGTTACCTCAGAGTTGCTGCAGATCCAGAGATGATGACCTGGCTTACCTGAAGTCCCGTTCATGTCCTTAAAATTGGTCATTTTTGGCTACTTTTGCATTCAAAGAAGGAGCTTTCTACTTTTTTTTTTTTCTCTCACGAACCTAATTTCTTTCTTTCTCCATTTTCTTTGTCATAAAGGCAATGAACACATGAGAAGAAGGAAGAATGATGGGAAAACAGAGGGAATGGAAAGAAAAAAAAAACCACAGGAAGCATCAAGAAATAGAAATAGAATAATGTATTATTATTATTATTATTATTATTACTATTATTATTATTAGTCTCTGTAACTACCAACTTCAATAAGGAGACAAATCCAAAAGGAAGAATGGCTGAAGACTTTATTTCAAGTTTAGAAGAAGAAACAGCCCAGGTCTGTTTGGTTTTTAAAGCAAACAAACCAAAGTGTTGGTAGCAAGAGGAAATAATGGGCCGTCAGCAATATCAACAAACCCAGAAATGTTCTTTGCCACTGCTGCTTCGAGTCAAACAAAGAACATCTCTGAAACCTGCAGAACTGGAAGACATTTAATGCTGTAACCTCGAAGTGCACTTGGTCTTGGGGAAGGGTTGCAGTTAAAAACCTGTGTGTGAATGCATTTCTTTGTTTTTTGGTGCACCTTGGCATAAGTGAAGGGCCAGCCCACGTGCACAGAGTTGTGTTTGCCCTGAATTCTTTTTGCCCACAAAATTTATTCCCCCAAGAAGCTGGTGATGAAAATCTGAGTGTAGGAAGTGCCTGGGTTGAAGCAGCAAGCAGATATGGGCAAGGCAGTGAAGGAAAATCTGGCATGGTGTCCAAGGACAGCATGGATTTCATCCTGGAAGTGACAGATATTCACAGGTTTTAGCCCATTTTCTCCCAGTTTGCGGAGAAATTCAGCCCTGGAGGAAAGCTTTTGATGAAATAACTTTAAAACTTTCCTTGCTAATATTCACAAAAAGGGGAAACAGACAAAGGCATAAAAGCACGTGCAGGGATTCTCTGAAATGAAAACCTGGCTGATGTTTAACTTTTTACACAGAGGAGCATTTTCTCAGTGATGTTTCATGGGAAAAAAAAGGCAAAAAGATGTAGAAGTACCTTCTAAACACTGGCTTTTCCCTCTGTTGCTGTTGATCTCACACTTAGCACAGAATCACTGGAAGTTTCACCTCTCACTGCCTCTTCAAAGAGCTGCCAGCCCTGAGGGAGCACCCTGCTGTCCCCTGGCAGTGGCACAATTTACAGGGGTGAGCAGAAGAAGGAGGAAATTGAACTCCAGGTGCTGCCTTTGGGGTCAGTGAGTGTCAGGAAAGGCCCATGAGGAGCCTGGAGTGTTGATAAATCTCATCCCCTGGACACTGGGGGAGCGTTGATCTCCTGGTGTGTGTCAGGGCCACGCTGCCCCTGGGATCATCCTCGGAGCTGTGCCCTCACTGGGCTCGTGAACTGCCCAGAAAAAGGACTCTGAGCTCCTCTGGGGTTGATTTTCAGCTCCCTTGGATTCCAAAGCAGAACCACTGTGGATTCCAACCCAGCAGGATACCCACAGGAAGAACGGATGGAGCTGAGTTGGATTATCTGTGCTTTATTGCATTGCCAGTGAGGGGTTAATAAAGCTTGAAAGAGTCCCCAGATGGGATTTAATTGTAAGATTTAATTGTGGGCACGAGTGCTGCATGCAGAGGTGAAGGAGCCTTGGCAGAGTGACCTTTGGGGACACCTTTGGGACAATGGTCCTGGAACAACACAGGAATTCCAGGGAAAGGGAAGGGAAGTGGATGTCTGTAGAGAGGGGAGGTAAGGAAAAGCAAAGTCAAGAAAACTGGAATTATTTGCTTTACACTTTGCTGTTGAGGTGGGGGACTGGAAGTGTTCATCTTTCAGTGCTTTTGTCACCTCCTGCTGTAATCAGTAATTAGAAATCTCCAAAAAAAATCCCTGGAAAGATCCGTGAGGAAGCTTGAACAGGATGTGTCTGTATCAGTTACCAGCTGAAAATGTAAACAATATTCTCATCAATTTCTGCAGGCTCCCAGAGAAGCTGTAGGACAGAAAATGTCCTGTTGACAGATCTACATCAGCCGGTCCCGGTTTTTGTAGATAAAAAGTGAAATGTTTGATGCTTGTGCTGATTGCAGTCGCTGAGAACAGAATGCTGAATTTTTGGGGGAGTTGCAAAGGATGGGGTTTGACTTCACACTTTACGAGTTAGAGCCTCACAATCAGGTTGTGAGAGGAAATAATGACTTTATAAATCCAGGTAGGAGCACTTCAGGCAGGGAGAAGAATTCTATTTTTCACCATATCCTGTCTGTTTCAAAGCAGAATCACGCTGTAAATATATCTATACATACAGGAGTATTTAAAGCATGGCCCTAAGGTGAAAAATCTGTTAAAAATCAGTGTGTGAGGAAAAAAAAGGGGTTTAAAAATCCTTCAGGGTTTGGATGAGGAATTACATCTTTGTTTCTTATTGTTGGGGAGTTAAGGGGAATAAAAGCCATAAATATGTGGATACATTTTCACCTTGCTGTGTTTCCTTCCCCATCTCTTTGCCTCCTAAACTGCTGCAGAATGGGCATTTTCCTGGTGTCCCTTGCTGGGTCCTGGGCTCCACATAGGAAATCTGAACTGCCCCTGCTGGACCAAGAGCAAAGGAGGTGGAAGTAATAAAATTTATCACCCCTGAGACTCCTTCCAGCACGTGGGACAACGAACACAGGTCCTGCTGCTGTGGTTTTCTGCACGGATGGCTCATCTGGGAGTGTTTCCAGTTAAAAAGAATCTTTTCGTGGTGATACTCAGCAGCAATAATAACAGAAGAATCTGGATGATAACGTGGAAAATCACTAAGAATTAGAGCTAAGTGAAGAATTCTGGTTTCCTGCTGGTTTTTCCTAGGAAACATTCCGGGAGAAAAGTAGAATTGAGATCACAACCTTTGCTTTATTTAGCTGATTAATTTCTTTTTGTTGTTTGACTGCTTTTTCCTGTGTCCATGGTTACTGACAATGAACTTCTCTTGTTCTGAGGAAGCACCAGCACACTTCTGACGGATTTCTTGAAGTGCTGAAAAAACCCCCTCTTCTTCAAATGATTTTAAATACCATTTATTATTTCAAATGATAGTAAGACGTTGTGAAATGACAATTTCAGCGTTAATTCCAACAGTACTGGGAGGAAAGCTTTTCCAGACTTCAAAAGACAATTCAGAAGTTGATAAGAAGTTGTTTTGAAATCTCTGCTGGCTTCAGAACTGCTCTGGCTACTGCCTGTCCCTGCACACAGCAGGACTGGGAACTCTTAAGCTGCTTCACCTCTTGCTGGACTGACACATAAATTTCTGCTGTAAACTCCTCCCAGCCTCTGAAAAAAGACAGGTAAATAATCCCAGAGCAAGATTTTGTAGGTGGAATTCTGAAGCAATTTTGCAAATCCTGTCGATTTCCTGAGGCCTGGAGAATTTCCCTTCCACCAGCTCAGTCCATTGTTAGCTCTGCTCTCTGCCAGGGCTGGTGTGAGGAAGTTCTGCCTCCCTGCAGACAGATTCTGCTGCTGCTTCCTCACTCAACAGTGCATTTGTTCTCTCTTTCTATTTCTGAGACACACAAACGCTCTTATTTTTCTCCTCTGGACTGTCCAACTGACTCGAATCTTTCCAGGACTATTTCATACAAACACAGGCTCCTGCCACCGACAGAAAACCAGGGCCATTTGAATTGTCTTTCTCTGGCCTCTTGTTTAACCTTTAGGTTTTTCCAGGAATTTGGTTTGTTGGAGCAAGAAAAGACACTTATTTTCCGTATACATAATATATATAATTATAATAATTGTAAGAATAAAAGGAACTGGGGGGGGTTTCTTGGTTTTTTT
>VZRV01001174.1:0-23479 GCA_013398115.1 Falcunculus frontatus | reverse complement strand
TTCTCTTCTCTTCTCTCTGACCCTCTCCTCTCCCCATCTCTGTAATATCCCTCTCATGAAAGAAGAACAAGCAGAAAATACGATTCTTCTACCCACTTAAGAAAATAAATGAATTTTCCTTTGATATCATGAAAATATTACTATTTAAAACCCCATTTTCCAGCCCCCAAACCCCACGTTTCAATCCCTGAAGCGTTGTTTGAAAGGTGCATCCATAATCCCCCTGCCACCCAACCTCCTGTGGTACTTCGAATAATTCTGCCATAAACATTTCACTGGATGTTTATTCCCCAATCTTCCAGCTTCCTTCTCGTGTGCCAGAAGCCTGAGCAGGGCCTGCCAAATTCCCTGCTTTCTTCCTGACAGCTTCTGATTTGCCTCCTGGTTTTACACAAAGATCGTGCAGCGCATTAATCACCCCAAATATGATTCATTAAGGGTAATCCAATATTAAATCACCCTGACAAAGAAGCCATTTCCTTTTCCTCCTTGACAGGCTGCAAAAGCCCTCTGGTTTGGATTTCTCCCTGAACTGGCCAGGATTTTTCAGCTGGACACTCCCAGCCCTGAGTTCCCAGAGGGAGTGAGGAAGGTAAATATTCCACATTTTATCATGATGAAGGATGAAGGGCATCTTCTCTGGCCATTTTTTGGTCCAATCCTTTACTCCAGATGGAAAGTTTGGATCTGATCTTGAGGTTGGGTTGGATTTAACCAGTGAAATTTGGGTGTTTTGAATGACACAATTCCACTGCATCTCTGGCAGGGTTTGAGCACTCCCAGTAGGAAGAATATCATTCCTCAAGTGCAGCTGAAATCTCCTCAGCTTCATCCTTTTCTTGTTGCCTCTTACCCTTTTTGGAAAGGTCCCTGAGATGGCTCTGACTCTTATTTTATCTTTAACATCTTCTTCAGTCTCCTAATAAATATTGTAGAAAAGCTAATAAATATCACAGAAATGAATATATTTGCTGGATGAAGTTGTAGCTTTTAAATCCTTTGACCTGAATGAAATAAACAGAAGTTATTCTTTTATTATTTATTAAAATTGTTAAACTTTTGCTGAGAAGCATTGGGGGATAAAGGAGTGGGGTAGGATTTCGAGTAAATGACGTGTTTCTTTTCTTAACTTTCAAGTGTTCCTGACTTCATTAGAACGTGCAATTTCCACCAGACTTCATTCCCTGGATATTTGTGTTTCTGGGACTGGTGTGTGCTTTGTGAACTAAAACGAAAGAGCAGCCTCTGCTGGCAAAAACCCCAGATCAAAACAACAACAACAACAAATGAATAAAAACCTACCCAACCTTCTAGAAAAAGGTGCTTTTAAGCTGCCTATTCGAGCCTGTGGGGCTGAGAGTGTGAATAAAACAAAAGAAATGTGAAATTCACTGTGTGGTTCGACATTGGCTCTTAGGTCACCTCATTAAAGCTGCCCTAGAGCCTCCCAAATTTATGAGCAGCCTTTTCCAAAGCTGGACCCATCCCTTGCACATCCTGCACTGTTCAGCATCAGAGCAACTGAGGGACTTGAGGAAACTCATGGAAATGTCAAGATTTTGAGGCTGCAGTGAAAGAAATGGAGATTTTTAGCAGCACTCAGTAGGTGCGGTTCAATTATTTCCCTTTTTTCCCCTCCCTCCCTAAAGAAAAGTTATATTCTGTATTTTATCTGTGTGTCTGTGTTAAATCTTCTGCTTACTCGAGGTTCTGCACCATGTGAGAGCTTCACCAGCTCTGCCAGCACTGGGCTAAGGAAAAAAATTACCATTTTAAGGTGTGAATTCACTTTTCACCGTGCTTGGTCCTTGAGTGTGTATTTTTAACCTTGTTATTCGGAGGAAGTCTCCATGTATTTTGATAAATTGCTGTCAAAAAAAGGGTTCCATGCAGTGGCTGAAGCCTGCTGATAATTCAGAATTCATGCTACAAGTGGAACTCCAGTTCAATTTGTAACAACTCCTTTTATTTTTGTTTGTGTGTGTGAACTAAAATAACCAGGCAAAAATCCCACTGTGCTTGGAGGCGCAATGCACATGGAGCTTTCCTAAAAAATAAAAACAAACAGCCAAAAAAATAAAAAAAACAGCCAAAAAAATAAAAAAAACAGCCAAAAATCATACTGCTTCAACTGACTGCTTCATATCCTTTCTCTTGGCTGAAAGATTCCTTCTGAGGAAAAACAACCACCTCTTCTTTTAGCAGCAAAATGCCCCAGGAAGGAATTTAATTCTTATCCTACTTTAAAAAAAAAAATCAGGCCTGCATCTGCAGCTGCTCAGATGGGAATAATGAATGGGAATTTGGAATATGGGAATAATCAATTATATGGGAATAATCAATTATATGGGAATAATGAATTATATGGGAATAATCAATAACTTTATTGAATATGCAGTGAACCATTTTAAGGAAATAAAATTCCAAGCCACATTCGGATTGCTAAACGAGGAAATATGAGGTGAAGCTTAAATTATTGGGCTGAAACAGTGGATTTTGCTGCTCCTGAAGCTGCTCTGTAAAAATCCAAGCCAAAATGAGAGATTTGGTGCCTTTCCAGCCAAGCTGGGAACCCAGAACGTGTCTGAGAACGTTCCTGAGCACGAGGCAGTGACTGGGCCCTGCTGTGAGGGATTGGATGCAAATTCAGTCCCTGTGATCTTTTCTTAACAAAGATAATGAGCATAATTCGAGGATCCTGCTAAAAGGTTAACAACTTGCAGAACTTCTGGGAATTTTAAAGGCTATGGATTTTTTTTCCCCCCACCCAGTTTCTAATTAAAAATCTCATCTCCTGAATTTTTTTTCCCCCCACCCAGTTTCTAATTAAAAATCTCATCTCCTGAATTTTTTTTCCCCCTGAAAATATCCCACCAGGACGTGACTCTCTATGCTGAGGAGAATGTATATCCCTGCTTAGCTTTTTCTCCCCTATTTTTTTTTTCTTCTTTAAAGGAGATGTTTAATTTAGAGCAGCCCTTTAATTTAGTGGCTGGTTCAATGTTCCAAGGGAAGGTTTTCTGCAGGGGGAAAAGCTGAACTGGGCTTTCTTATGGCCACAGTAAACTGCAGGGTGGGCTGGGGAGGAGCTGGATCCTGGAATCTGATGGAATTTGATAGAATCTGATGGAATCTGATGTAATCTGATGGAATCTGATGGAATCTGATGGAATCTGATGCAGAAGAAAGAAATGAATTGTTCATTTTGTATTTCCAGCCCAGAGTGGGAGCTGGGACAGACTCTGAGCTACCTCAAGTGGATCAGAAAAGTCCCAGCTGAGCTTAAGCATCAAGGAAAATTAAAAAAAAAAAAAATGCTTTTCAACCCTCAGCATTTGCTCTGGTGAGCTTCTAGCGAGGAGCTTTTATACCTGCATCATCCTTCTGCTGCCTAATTTGAAATTAGAGCTGAATGTGGTGGCAGGAAATAAAATTAATGCTTAATTTGCCTGTGTCGTTTTGGGGCCAGGTGGTGCTGGAATAAGAGACAGCATTTGTTAGCTGGCAGTGGCAGCACTGTTCTTCCTGCCACTGGATGGCAATGTTTGACTGAAAAAAATTAAGTATTTATGGGGAAATCAAACTGATTCCCTCTTTTCTTGCCACATCTTCCTCTGGGTCTACGGCTGGCTGAAATCTGGAGAGGAGGAAAATATTAAATTGCACTAAACTGCAACTAAATTTCTTTGCTCTGTTTGTTATTATCCCAACAGTGCTTAGAAACCTCCTGGGCTCTGACCTTCAGTGGGTTTGGATGTTGAAGAAACTGTTGGATGCTGTGGAAAATTCACGTTTTTACGTCAGTGCTGGTTGCAGACAGCTCTTTGTGAGCTCAGCCCCCTTTGCCATCCTGCCTCTTGCTCTGAAAAACAGGCTGATAATTAGTGCATATTAATCTTGCCACAATGAATATTTATGCCTCAAATTGCCCAGGTGCTTTAAATCCTGAAGCACTCTGGTGTGTCAGGCGAGGTTACAAGTGGTGTTTGTCAGACAGGATTAATTTGAGGGAAACAAATACAGGTTAATAGAGCTGTTTATTCCTGCTTAAATGTTGAATGTATAATTTATGGTAGGAGTTAGAATGTATTTAATTTAATTGGGTGGGTCAAAGGGAGTATTTAACTTAGTGCTGTATCTTCAACAGAGAATGATGTAAGAGTTAGGTGAAAAACACCCAGAGGTCTCCTCTTTTGAAAGGCTTCTGCCACAAATTTGTTGGGGTTTTTTTATGTTGTTTGCTTTTTAAAACTGAATCTCTTCAGAGGAGTTCTACAGCTCTGTTACATTTGGTGCAAACCCCTCATTTCCTGGTTTTGGACTTATTTTGTTGTATAAAAAGTTGCCAGAACCTTAGGAAAACCTCATTTTTCGTAGCTCTGCTCTGCCACCAGCCAGGATTTACGTGGATTATTCAGCTTTGGGCCAAGTCAGCAGTTGCTCGGGGGCTCACTTTGTTTGATTTATTTGCAAATGGTCAGTGAGGAAGGGAAAAGTGAATTGCAGTGGAGGCAGAGTGAAATTCTGTGATTGTGTCTGGACCAGGGCTTGTTTTCAGGACGAACTCGAGCAGTGTGGACATGAAGGAGGAGATGGGTGAGAGCAGGGCAGGTGCCCACCTGGCTGAGTAGATTTAACTCACAATTCCTTTAACAAGCCAGTCTCTGATGAAAAGATCCCTTTTTACCCCTGCTCTACGTAAAACCTGCAAATTCCAACCGATAACTCGATATATTTGGGTTATTCCCATGGGTGGGATGGGAACCCTCCAGTCTGGCTCCCAAAGGTGGAATTCCAGCCTGGAATTCCTGCTGTGCAGGGCCAGGCAGGGGCAGGGGCAGGGGCAGGGGCAGGGCTGGCACCACAGGATGCTGTGGGAGGCACAGCAGGTTCCAGTGGTGGAGCTGGTGCTGCCTCCAGGGAAAGCACACTCCCCTCGAGGGAAATGGATTATTTTTGTCTACATCTAATAATTTACACTCTTCTCACAGAGAATAATACTTGTAGCTCCTTGAGGACTCTGCCTTCCTGCCAGGGCCTTTTCCCTTCCCTGCAATAATCTGTTTAAATGTAGAAGTTTCAGGGAGGTTTGGGCAGAGAAATCATCTTTAAACTCCGCTGGGGCTGAACATGATCCACTGGAAATGTGTCTTCTTCCATTTGCCTCTCCAGCTGTGGCCCAGCTCCTGAGACACAGAGCAGGGAACTGGAAAAAAAAAAAAAAACAAGGGCAAGGGTTTAAAATTTTATTTGCTACCAGCTATGACACCATGGAAACATTTGTGCTTGAAATCAGAGGTGTTGGGAACACCAAAAGGACAGAAAAAGCTGGTAAAGCATGAAGGATAATGACACAATTTGTGGTTTGTGTTTTATTTAAGAAATGTTTAAGTGATTGACAGATATTACACTTAGAAACTTTCTCACATTAATCCACACACCCCTGGATCCTTTGCACTTGGTAAAACATCCTCGATTTCTGGGGGTCTCCTGGTTTATTTGGTGGGAGATCAGCTCCCTTTGCATTTCCATTTAAAGTTTCCTTGGATTCACACTGCAAAGAGAAACCTCTGAAGGTGTTTCAGTGGGGTGCTCCAAGATTGCTGTAAACTGTGGAGTGAGGAAGAGAAGAACCTTCTGCAGTCCTAAGTAGCTTCTAATGGAGATAAGAGGAATGTTATCCCTTTGGATTTGCTCTGATGTGCTGCTTTTTGTCCAGATCAAAGTGTTCCCTGTTTTTCTGATTTTATTCTGTTCTGATTTTATTTGATTCTGTTTTGATGCTGCTCCAGTGCTGGGCAGTGTCATCTTTAAGGTCAGGTTGCCACAGCCTGCCTGGGTCCCCTCCTTGGGGTACAGCTAGCACAAAACCACTTTTCTTCCTTTTTTTTGCTTCTGTATCTCAGCTCTAACTGGATTTTGGCTGCAGGTTTGGGAAACACGAGGTGTGGGAAGCAGAGCATTAGCAAATATGTTTGATGTATGTTTGATATGGAGAAATAGAAGAGGATCCCACGACTTTCCCCACGCTGAGCTGCTGCTCGTGATAATTCAATTTTCCTATTAATATCTATTTATTCTGTGATGATTTTGATAAGCTTTTCTGCCAGCTGCATGTTTTCCCTGAGGATTTGGGAACATCTGCCCTCCTTGGCTTGAGCTTTCCAGTACCCTGACCTGGGGAGATGCTGTTTTGGGGGTGATGAGGGCACCAGGCTTCACCCTGAGCCAGAAAGGGAAGCTCTGACCAGTCCATCCCATGCTCAGCAGGGCTGGATTTCCTGCTCCAGATCAATAAAACAATTGTAGGTCACTTCCCCAAAACTTTCTTAAGGCCTTTTAGCATTAAAAACACTGCAGGTGTATCATGGGTTTGGTCAAACTTCCACTTCCCACCTTGGATTAATTAAAAAGACTTGGTGATTAGGGGAAAATTGAGGCTTCCCTTTGGTTGTGGGGTTTGGTGGCTTTTTTTGGGTTTTTTTTTTAATTGGTTGGTGGATTTTTTCAGAAAGGGACAGAATTTACTTGTCTGAACTCTATTCCCAAAGAGAAAAAAAAATGGAGACATTTTTAAAGCCTAAGGAAAAGCACAATTTGCTTAATTTTGGTCAAGAAAAACAGACTGAAAAATTCCCTGAACAGCTGACAGAATCCTTGGAATGGCACCGCTGAATTGGGACATTTCTGTAGGTGTTGTCACTTGCCATTCCCACGGGACTTCCATCACACCCTGAGGATTTATTAATGCTCAAAACAATCTGGAACTGGTGATCTGTAAATACCAAATGCAGGGCACATGGAAAAAACCTGAAGGGAGGGATCTGAGAGCATCTGAGCTTCCCCTCACCTGGGACCTGTTGCTCAGCTTGGCTGAAGTCTGGGTCTGCTCCTGATCAGTGGTGTGGGAACAGAGTTTCATCTCTTTTATCTGCAAAATAAGGAATCTGGACTAATATTTGGAATCCTGGTGTGAAAATAAGGATCTATTACAAAACCACTCAGTGCTGAGTGTACCATGAACTCAAGAAAAGTTCTTTAAAAGGTGAAACTACAGCAGTGTAAAACAAGGTTTGCCACCCTCAAAATAAATTCTTTACCTGTAAAATCGGTTGTAATTTATTCCATTTTTGGTCGTTCATGATCAAATATCGTCGGCTGTGTTGTCCATACCCCACCAAATGTTTATTTCTGATGTCGATTATTCTTATATACTTACTCCACTTATTCTGGGGAGATGGAAGAGCTCGTCTTGGGAAGAGCTAAATGGAATAAAAACTCCCCAGAGCAGCCCAGGCATTGTGTGTGACAATGAGGCTGCCACAGAGGAGCACAGGCAGTGTAATTTTTCTATCAATCACTGTCATCTCTGAGCGTGGCAGCTGCAGGAACAGCTGTACCCCAGGTCCATTGTCCCTGTGACCACCCCATGTGTTCCTGCAGCCTATTCATGGCGCTCTCTGGGCTTGAAAACTGGATGGTGGGAAGAAAAAAATCTGAATATTCTAAATGCCACTGGCTCATTAGGCAGCGCTTCCCACAATAATATCTAATTTTTGAGAGTTCACTTGGCAAAAGAAAAGGCGTTTGCAATGGGACGAGTGTTTCACAGCTTTACAAATGCCAGCAGCGTTTTCCCAGCGAGCACAAAGAGGGAGGAAAACACTCCCCAGATGGATCTAATTGCTCCTTCCACTCCCTGGGCTTCATTTCTTCCCAGTGCCCGAGGGAAGGCTTGGCCCTTGTGGCACAGATGGTGATGCCCAGCCTGGAGATCCAGGTTCAGGTGGAGCAGGAGATTCCATAGGAATTTGGGGAATTTTCTGTCTTGTACCTGAGCCTGATGCCTTAGGTTTTAACTTTTATATTTTCAAATTCTGTACTGCTCAGAGTGTAACTCTGAAGTTCCTTGTAGCCTGTAATTCCTGCTCTCTCGTACTGGGCAGACAGAACAAAGCCTCTCCAGGCTTTGCCTTCAAGGACAGCCAGGCTGTTTTTAGGCCCAAAATGTGTAAACTAAAGATTCTAAGGGGGGCAAGCTGAGGGGAATTACATCGTTAAACTGGGGCTTTAATTGGAGAATTAACCCTGATATGCAAATGGTCCAAACCTATAAAAGTGTGAAGAACTCATGACCTGGGGTCCATCTTGGGGTCCAATTTTTGGAAGCAGCCTCTGGCTCCCCCAGGGTGCACCTTGAAGGCCCTTCAAATAAATACCTGTCTTTATTCCCTTACTCTTGTCTAGTCTCTGTTTCCAGGTGGCTGCAGGAGGCATCAATCCCACTGACAGCCTGGAATGACCAACGAGATCTCTGCTGTTACCCCACACTCCTGGGATTTTGGGGTTTAAGCTCCACCTTCCCCTGGCTGAATTTTTTCGTTTGCTGATTCTTTAACAGTTCTGTGCCTTGTAGATGGTGAAGTTTTTAGAAAAGGAGTTGGATTTTTCCAAGGCACGTGGGATCCAGGCTGGTGGCTGTGTTGCAGATGGGATTTTTATTTAATTAGAAGAGGAAAAAAAAAGGTGTTGGAGACCTTTGAAAAGAAAGAACTTTTGAAGGGGAAGAAAGAATGATTTTATCTCCTGTTCCAATATAAATTTCGTGGTCTCAGGAGGCTGAGCCCTCCTTGCACTTGCTCCAGCAAATTGAAGATATTTAATATATTTCAGCATTTTTTTTCTTCAGGTATCAGCACCTGCTAAACTTTCTGTAGGGTTTTATTTTTGTCCTGCAGATCAAACAAAACTCTGAAGGCACTCTTCATTTTCCAAAGCTCATCACTTTGCTGCAGTATTTTGGCTGCAGAGCTCTCGTGGGTTTGATGAGTGTATTTTGCTTGGCAGTTGTAGGAGCCATATGGAGCCCTGCTGAAAGCTGAGACAGGCTCGAGACTCGTAGAGATATTGAAAAAAAAAATTAAAATCAGTGGAAACAGCTGCTGTTTCTACTTGGAAATTGGAGGGAGTCCTCTAGTTTTACATGGCACCGAACCTCAAATCTGCATGGCAGTAGGGGAGAATTAATGGAAACTGAATAAAATTTCTATTTCAATATATGATGGAGCACTGCATTTTCAGTTCCTGCTGTCAAAGGTTGCCCCAGCTCTTTCTGTGGCTTTCACTTCATTTATTACAACTTTGTGGCAACTTTCATTATTTTAGTTCAAGCAATGACAGAATTAGTATTTGTTTTGTATAACCCTACAATGTAGAGAGTGTTGGTTAACAGTGCTTTTTACTTATTCATAGGCAATTTATTTCCTCTTCCTTTTTTTTTTAAAAGCATTTCTGGCTCAGAAAAAAATGAGAATCTGCTAAATCTCAAAGGCTCTTTACTAACATGCAGCTCCTTTTATGTTTAACTGTTCCACCCCTCTATTCTGTGGAAACAAAACTCTCTATTCCATGATAAGGTCCAGTCTGGGCTGAGAGCAAAACTCTGATGATGTTATAAGCATTAAAGAAGTTAATAAGAAAGTGAATATAGGGTAAATATATTAATAAAGTAAATATATTAATAAAGTAAATATATTAATAAAGTAAATATATTAATAAAGTAAATATATTTAAAAAGAAGTAAATATATTAAAAAAGAAGTAAACCTATTAAAATGTATTGAGAGAAGTAAATATTAATTAAAATATATTAAAACTAAATGAATTAAACGAATTTAAATTAATTGAAATATATTTTTAAAAGTAAACATATTAAAATATATTAATAAGGTAAATATATTTATAAAGAAGTAAAAAGGAGGTGTGTGGAGAGACAGAAGAAGAAAGTAGTGATGCTTTGGGATTTCCTGGCATTGCTTGTTGGTGTTTCCTGCCCCTTCATTTCCTTTGAATTTTTGTGAAAACTGAGCAGACATGAATGGTATATCTGAATAATGTATATAAGTAAAATAAATGGAGAGAATTGTGGTTGTATGGCACTGGCAGCTACTGAAAGACACTAAAAACCCAGTTGTTTTTGGGTAAACTCACCCACATTTATAGGATTTCACACCTCCCACCAGCAAGATTGCTTCTGTTGCGAGTTTGTGCTGTTATTTTACACATGGATCAAAACAACAATTGCCATGTGTCCTCCAATGTTGTGGATATTAAATTTCAGCAGAATATTTTTGGTCTTCTGTAGTGATCTCGTGTGTGGAATAATTACAGAGGATCCAGAGTTACAGGTTAGGACTTAACCTTCGAAATTTAGCCTTTTTTTTAAGCGGATAAATGAATTCTGAGGGGGTCAGCTTTCAAAAACGAGATCTTGGACTTGTGACAGCAAGGAAGCAACTCTAGTAAAGCTCTAATAACGTCTGAAAATAAATATATTCGTGTGTTATATCGAATAGAAGTGAAGTTTCTGTAATCCAGCTTCGCTGAGAGCCAAAGGTGATCCCAGGGATGGTTGATTTTGGCTCTTCAGAGGGTGGTTATTCCTCTGAGGAAGGGGATTTGGAGCATGGATAGATGAGATATTAGGAAAAATCCTTGTAGGAACTCATAAAGAGGAGCTGCTTTTAACAGATGAGTGTGGTTTTAATGTTTTTTTTGTTTTTAATGTTGAACATATTGGGCCTTAAGAAACAGGGAACTGTAAATGTTACTTGTGGAACACCTGTGAAAAGGAGGGAATAAATGGGAATATCCATGTGCACATGGCAGGGAACAATCCTGCTGCTGGAGGAATGTCTGTGCTGTGTGCATGGATGAGTTTTTATTTTAAATAACAATGCTCATGGCTGGGCTGTAGGGAGCTGGTTCCTGCTTTTCTCTCTGTTGGAATGCTCCTTTTCCCATTTATAAACAAAAGGAATGATGGTTGGCTCTTGTGAACAGCTTGGACATGACACCCTGAGAATATAACAAAGATAAGAGCTTGCCCCTCACTCATCTTGTGTCATAATTTTATTTCCTGTGCTCCCTGGAGTTTTCTTTCTCCCTCCTTCCTCATCTCTAAAAGATCACAGTCTTGGTTTTTCTTCCTTTTTTTTTCCTTCCTTTTTTTTCTCTTCCTTTTATTCCTTCAAATGGAAAGCATGGAGCAAATTCCAAATACTCTGCAGTGTATAACAACATGGAGTTTTCTCTTCTTTTCCCGTTCCACTGAAATTTGTGTAACTTTTTCCTTCCCACTGAATGTTTTAACAACGAGCACTTTGAGAGGCACCGAGATGAACTCGAACTTCATCTCCCCATGTACAGCTGCAGGTACCAACCAGAACATTTGGATGATGTATTTTGGCACATCCCAAAGACTCTCTAGAGCCCTGACCCTGGAATTTTTGTGTTTCCTGAAACCAGGATGGCTGAGGAAAGTGTCATCCTTTGGCTCCAGCTGTTGGTGCAAACAGATGAAAAGTTCACCTCGGCTTGTTCTGAATCCCTCCTGCTAAAACCTCTGCTCTGAGTGAGAGTGTGCAGTAAAAAATTGTCTTTATTAATAAAAGTACAGCTCCAAGTGCATGTTTTTCTCCCATTAAACCAGACTTTTCCTACCCCAAGGTGCTGGACCCTCCCATCGTGGTGTGTCCATGGTGTCTTCTTAGTCCAGTGCATTCTCTCATCTCATTTCAGTTTAACTCACCCTGATCTTGAGGATAATAAAGATGATACATATTAATTATGCACATTAAAAATGAATGTGCCTTACTTTAATTAGTTAAGTGATCATAAGCAGAACTATGAAAATATACAGTCTATATTTACCAAGCTGCTTTACTTAGAAAAAAGCCTAAAAAACCCCCACAAGCTGCTGCTCAAAGACACCCAACACAAATTAATTTATTTTCATGAAATAATTTTACTTGTAAATCCACTGCTATTGCTTAATTTTCAGATTTATTTCCTGGCTACTTATTTCTCCTTGATTAAAATATATCCTGATTAATGCTGAGCTGAAAGGCTTTGACTGTTCAAGAACTGACATCGCAATGAGTTTTCCAACTTGCGAAATTGCCTGGGGGAGAGCTGCTCCTTCAGATTTGTGTTTTTCCCCCCCATGGTAGCCTGATTATCACATCCAAACGCCCACATCTTTCCTCATGCACAAGCTCTCCTGCTCACTTTAAAAAAAAAAAAAAAAAATTAGAATGATTATTCATCAAGGTGCACAAAATAAAAATATTTACGTGTCGCGCAAGAGCATGGGAAATGCGTGTTCTGCTTCTCCCACTGAAGAATTCCATGGCTCTGGCCCTGCCAAAATCCATGTGCCTCATTTTCCGAGCTCGGCTTTGCCTGGTGAAGCAGACAGGATCACCTGGAGTGCATCAGCTTGGACCATGCAAGGGGATTAAAAACCCCAAAGCCTCTGGATTTCAGAGGTGGAGTTTACCTGAATTTACATTTATATAAAATGCTATTCAGCAGGGAATGTATTTGCAGTGGTGTCAAGGAGGCAATATTAAGGCTCTTTACGGAAGAAATGGGTAAGTAAATAAATAGAAACTCAATCCAGAACATAAATTAGGGATCAGTTGTAGAATTTATTGGGTGCTACAAGGATTTAACTTGATTCATTTAAGTCTCTGCTGCACTGGAGGTCAGGCAGGTCCCAAACAGAGAATAAACGAGTAATTGATGTCCATTCACCAGAAGATGTTTGGGAATGTTTCTCTTGGCAATCCTGGGTTGCAAACCAATCTATTCCAATACCTGCAGCATTTTCCTGCTCTGGGGAAAGGTTTCTAATTCCACTTGGGTGAGTCTCTCTTTAGGTAGAGTCATCATGCCCCTGTCACAACGAGAGCATTAAGGCAAAGGAGATTTACAACATCTCTAATGGTTGAACTTTATCAGAGAATAAAGCAGCAGGAAATGGTTTCCTAAGAACTGGCTTTCAACAGTTCTGCATTAAAGCTTAACGAGGGGATCCTTTGCCTGAAACCACTCTGCTTTCTTTACATCAGAACAATGCTGAATTGAAACTGGATTCCACCAGCAGTTCCTGCCTCCCCTGATCTTTTTTTTTTAGGAGGCATTGGTTTGGGGGTTGCTTGGGGAAGGTCGTTATTTTGTGTAAAAGGACGTAACTTTATGGGATTATGTTGAGAACTAAACCTGAAAACAAATGCCCTGTATCCAAATGTGTCACACTTTTGAGGATGCAGAATTAGTTTTGATCTTCTTTAAGTCAAATATAGCTTTTAAAAATCTTATATCCTCTCCAAAAATCATGCTTTTGGGAAAGAGTTTCTCTAGAAGAAAACAAATTATGAGCCAGAAAATGACCAGGAAAAGACCTTCAGAAAGGATTAGTCTTGCAACTAATTTAGTCCTTCAGATACTTTATTCTTCATTTTCATTTCCAATTAATAGTTATGAATAAAGAGTTTTTCCTCTTGCATACTATACTAAACCATCCTCTGGATAATATATTTTTAGCCTGCTGCTTTGTCTTCTTTTTTTTCTGATGGAGATCCATGCTTCTGTTGCTTGGAAGGGTCTTGCTCTCCTGAATATGTTCATTTTACCTGTTTAATATCTTCAGTCTGAAGTGTCCTTTGATCATCCCAAACCTGTTTGAACCCATCAGGGCAGAGAACATTTGGTTCAGAGGTGAATTTCTTCCAGCAGACTCTGCACTGGGCCCACAGTATCACCCAGAACTCACTGTTTATTCTTTATTTTAATTATCAGACACCACACAAGCAGACATTCAGCACATCTCTGCTATGTATTGTAATTGTTTAAATGTCTTGTGGTATCTTGAATGAGGCAATCACAAACCAGTCTGTGATTTACCTTTCTCAAGCCCCAAGTTTATGTTCTCTGTCAGTCAGCCTCTCCTAAAATGTGTTATCACTTTGACAGAGCACTGAGAGGCTCCTGACCTTTATAGGGTTAATGGGCTCTGTTTGGATGTGGAAAAGGTGAATAATTAGCAAGGATATTTACACACATATAATCACTGCACAAAGCATGACCTGAGTTTTTAAACACTCAGAGGCGGAGTGAGGGAGAAAAGCAAGAGAATGACAAATATCTCAGTGTTTCTGCTCGCTGGAGCAACGTTCTCCCTGGAGAAAGAAATGAGCTCCTCACTATTCCTGTCTTGCTTATGGGGCAGAGCTAATGAAAATCACATCCCCTCACCAGCCCTCCCAGAAGGAGAGCTCCTCAAGATGTAATTTCTAGGAGTTCATGTCAGAGCCTGAAGTTCTTGGAAGATTGTTCTTCCTTGTGGCAGAGCTCTTGGGAATGATTCATCGGATCAAGGTACTTTTTTGGATCCGTGGAGGCAGGTGCAGCTGGAGGCAGAGTCACATCAGTGTGTGTTCACAGATCTCCTGTTAAAAACGTGCTCTGGGGCTGTGCTCATCCACCCTCACCTCTGGAACAGAGAAATCCCAGCCCTGACACTCGCTGCCCTCTGTGCAATTTGCACATGTTGGAGATGATGATAACTCAGAGGGCTCGAAATCTTGATAGGATCAGCTCTGATTTGGCTCTGACACAGCAGCCCCGTGATGGACGGCTCCAGGAGCCGCTGGGAAATGGCTTGTCCAGTGCTGTTAACGTGAGCCAGCTCCTCGATGCTCCTTCAGCCCCTGACAGAGAGGGGTGGGTTTGAAACACATCCACGCTGGCCCTGCAGCAGTGTCCTGCTTCGGTGCCTTTTTGGTGGGTTTATTTGTGCAGATTCTGAGCACGCAGCAGCACGACTGTGAGATGTGACACATCCCATTAGCCTGAGCCCTGAATGCAAGGGGCAGAGCAGAGCTGCTGCAGCTGATGCCTCCTGCAGCCATCTAGAAACAGAGACTAGACAAGAGTAAGGGAATAAAGACAGGTATTTATTTGAAGGGCCTTCAAGGTACCCCCTGGGGGAGCCAGAGGCTGCTTCCAAAAATTGGACCCCAAGATGGACCCCAGGTCACGAGTTCTTCACACTTTTATAGGTTTGGTTCATTTGCATATCAGGGTTCATTCTCCAATTAAAGCCCCAGTTTAACGATGTAACGCCCCTCAGCTTGCCCCCCTTAGAATCTTTAGTTTACACATTTTGGGCCTAAAAACAGCCTGGCTGTCCTTGAAGGCAAAGCCTGGAGAGGCTTTGTTCTGTCTGCCCAGTCCGAGAGAGCAGGAATTACAGGCTCCAAGGAACTTCAGAGTTACACTCTGAGCAGTACAGAATTTGAAAATAGAAAAGTTAAAACCTAAGGCATCACAGCCATGGTGATAAACTGGGAAGGTGTGGGATAACCATGGGAATACCACTCTAGGGAAATGTTCTGACCCGAATGTTGCAGCAGACTCGCTGTGCTGTGTCTCAGAAAACACTCAGAGCTGATGGCTTTGGTGCTGCCTTGATTGGAAGAAGTAGAAGCTGTTGCAGAATTGCCCAAGTCTGGAAAAGCATTTATCCTAAAGCCTTCAAGTTCTGGAGAAGAGGGTTGCAGCATTTTAGCTGTGGCTTAAATCAGCTTCGTTTTAGCTGTGGCTTGTGATGCCTGAACAGCACAGGAGGAGCTCTCAAATGATCCAAAAATTGGCATGAGCAGCCAGTGCAAGGAAGGAGGAAGGTGCTTTCCTTTGCATGAAGTTTCAACTCTCATTTCTGTCGTGCTCACCCAAGAAAATGCAAGTGTGCCAACATGGTGCCAAGAGGCACAACTGGAAGCTCAGAAAGTTCTTTTTGTTGTGCTTGGCAGTACAGAGGAAAAATAACCCCGAATTAGGAGCTGTACTGTAGACAACAAGGGGAACAAGATGCGTTATCAGCAGCTGTCAGGAGGAGTGATAAGGGAGATGGGCATTTCCTCAGCTGAATTCCTGATGAGGCTGTGGCTGCCACCCCTGCTCAAGGGCAGGGCACTGGGATGAGCAGGTTCTGCTCTGTGACAGACGAGGGCTGTGCTGGCACAGGAACCATCCCTGCCACAATCAGCAAAGGGATGCACAAAACCAGCCCCTGGTGCTAAGGAGGAGAAAAAGCAGCACCTGTGGGATGTGCTGTTTGCCACACAGAGCATCCAAAATCTCTGGAATGCATCACATTCCACCTGTTGCAGCCAAACTCTTTCTTGGCTCTCTGTGGGGTCCGTGTGGCATCTCCTTTCCCATAACAAACGCTGTGGTTCTGGGTAGGGTGAAGAGAGCTCCTTGCTGGACATGCAGAGAGGCTGTCTTCTCTTAAAAAGCAAAATAGAGGATGAACTGGTTTAGAAATTGTGGAACTTCTGAAAAAGAGGTATGATTTTTTTTCCCCCACAGGATTAGAGGAGGTGATTTAGTGTCTGAAGGACACAGGCCGTGAGGAGGTGATAATAATTTTATTCATGTGCATGTTTAAAGTTTATTCACTGCTAACCAAGTTCCTTCTATGGTTTGATGATGCAGCCATGTTCTAGGACTCAGAAGGGCCACATAGGACAGGAGCCTGTGTGTTCTGAGTCTCAGGGAAGTGTTTTGACCACCGTTCATCTCCCCTCTCAAGCCCTGGGGCTGCTGAAGCACAACTCAAACCCCTGCAATGCCTCATGTCCCAAACCCAGCACCTCCCACTGCAAAGATGGGCCATTGCACTGTGGCAGAAAAATGCTCCAATCAGCAGCAAATCTCAGTAAGAATCCCTTTTCCCTGCCTCCTTTCCCAAAATCAACTGCTACAACAGAACAAGGCAGGACTTTTGTAGCTTTAAACACCTGAGGCTCTCCTTTTACTGCTCCTTGAGGTAAGGGAGAAGTGGGCAGTGCTCCTCTCCACTGGTGTAAAATGTCACCAGAGCTACAGCAGTGTGAAAAGCAGGAAACCAAACGTGCAACCTGGAAGTAATTGGGCCCCTCAATTATTTCAGCTATAAATTGACATCAAGCGGCTGCAAGCTGCAGTTGGTTATTTTTAGATTGCTTTGATGGTTTGATGATTTAAAGTCCCATCACTGCCTCCAGTATTTATCCCAGCAATCTATTTTAAATTTGATCAGAGACTGTGCAATCCTCCAGAGTTTGTTCTTGTGTTATTCAGGAGCTGGCTGGCGAGGCAGGAGCCTGCCCATATTCCAGTGTTCAGCAGCAGTGCAAAGGGGAATTTTGGATAAATCCCTCCCTGATTCCTCCCTGACTCCTGACTTTTACCTGTTGCAATATTCAGGGGACACTTGTGAGAGCAGGAATGATGTGAGAGTAAAAGCAGCAGGGCTGCTTTGGCTACAGGCAGAATCTAAGGCTGAAAGAAGATGGAGTGAATGGGGAAAGGAAGGGAAAAAAAACCCATCCGAGTCTGGGAGAACTCATGAAGTTATAAAAAGGTCTGCCAGACCCCCATGGTAATGTCAGGGTTCCTCTCTGTGATGTTCTGAGGAGGACAGCAGTGATAAACAAACCTTTATATTCAGATAAAAACCCCCAGTGTATAAAAAATAACAGTTTCCAGCTCTCAGTGTCGATGAATTGAGAACCAACCCTTCGATTCTTACTGAAATTATAATTTACCAAGTTAAAGTAGAGGGCTTCTGCACAGTCCTTGCTTGGCTCTCCTGAAGGGGAGAGGCACATGGAATTCTTTGTCCTGAGTGGATGAGGAACTGCAGATCCAGACTCACTCATTGCAGCTCTCTGTAAATAACTTCAGAATCACTTGGTTTGTTTTGCTCAATTCTCTGTTTCTTAATCCATGAAGTATAACCTAAAAACATCCTGGGGAGTGGCTGAGTTTCAGGGCTGACTTTGATTTAATAAACTTAATTTTATAAAAGAGAAACCAGGGAAGTTTTGCTGTTGGTGGGAGCTTTGGGCTCCTATTTGACCCCTCCTGGGACCAAAGGGCCAGGCTGCTGTGAGTGGTGTTTATTATTGGTGGGGAATCAGTGCACAGAACTTGTTTTTGCAAAGGCCAATGAATTTTCAATTCAGAATTTAGGATTCATTATTAGATTTTCCTCTGTGTGTATGAAACCCAACAGGGCTGTAATAATTGCAAAGTCCACCAACAGATCTCCTTTGGTTTGTTTTGCTGTTGTTTTTTTGTTGGGGGTTTGGAACTTGATCATCTTCGAGGTCCCTTCCAAGCCATTCTGTGATCCCATGAAAATCCCATAAAATCACTATACTCCCATAGTTCTGCCAGAAACCACCATCAAGTTCATGGAATTTTTTCCTGTTGCAAGACCATCACAGACAGCTCTTTTTTTTCCAAAGCTGCCATCCTGAGGTCAGCCTTTCCAATCTGGCAGAGTCAAGCTACCACTGCTCCAAAATTGCCATTTTTGTCATTAATACCTGCTGCAGCCTGTGTTCCAGCCAGGGAGCAGCTGCTCCAATTTTTCCTTTCTATATTTTACGGCCACTAAATACTTGACTTCTGCCACGTGCTTGATTGGAGACAGATTTGTTTTTGACTGTTTTTGTTTTTTGGAATAGCTGAAAATTGTACAAGGAATGATTCGTGCTGGGCCAGCGATAAAATCCAGGAAATAAATATTTAAGGAAGCATTTATCAGATGAGTTTATTGCTGGATTTTACATAGGCTGGAAAAACTAGGAAAATATCCAAGGCCAGAAGGGATTGTTTCGGTTCCAAGTATAAGTTCAGGTATGCTAATGTCTGTATGATCTGTAGGATTTGCTAAAAAAAGGGTGGAAGAACATTTCTTTGTTTGCTTTAAGCCTTTTGGCTGCAAATGGATAGACTGAATTTAAGAATTGGAGAGGGCTGGTGGCTCTGGCTTAATTTTTAGTGCTCAGGGAACCAAAAATTGGGTTTTTTTCAATTATGAATGGGAGCAGGTCGGTGGGAAGAGGACAGATTTCTGTGTTTTCATACACTGAAGGACATGGAGGAGCAAGCTGGGGCTTTGATTGAGAAAACCCAGAGATGGAGAACATTTTCTCTTCATGAATCTTCCATTCCTTGTAGTGTTAAATCTGTTTAGCAGCACCCGGGAATTTCTTTAGCCCAGTGACAAGAACACCCTTGTTGGGTGGGTGCCTCGAGCAGAATTTGTTTCCATCTTCATCAAGTGCTTTCCACACTCAGAGGTCTGCAACAAAGGATGAAATGTGGCCTTCTGTCATCTTTTTCACACTGCATAAGAAGTTGCTGTTGAATGAAATAAGTTCTTTCCAGTTAAAGAGAGAAAAGACGAAATTTCATGTAATTTATTTCTTTAACTGGAACATACATCTTATATAAAATATTGACGCTTTTTTGTCTCGTGAAGCAACTTAGTTTGGATTTTATATCTGAAAGGTTTTTGAGTTTTGCTGTTTGAGGAAGGAAACAGACTGAGACATCCTCTGGGAAGAAAAGAAAAAATGCTTGCACTCTGCAGCTTAATATATTCATAAATGTAAAGGGTAAAAATACAGAATATGAAAAGGGCAAAAATGCAGAGTATGAGAGCTAAATGGTGCATGAGGAACAGCAAAGGGTGGCTGTGCTGCCTCAGGAAGTGAACAGCTCTTTGCCCACCTTGCCCCATCCCCTCCCCGACACAGCTCTGACATCTGCCATCCAAACCTGATCAAGTCACGGCCTCATTGCCTCCCTCCCTTTCTGCCTGTGAGGTCACAATCTCATCATTTAAGCAGATTATTCCTTTAATTAGAAGGAACTTTTATTTTCGGAGTTTTATTTTCAGAAATGTTAATTCTCAGAGTTTGTCGGGAGGCAAACGCGCTCCTTGCCCGCGGCGCCGTCGGAGCCGGCGTGGAACGGGGCTCTGGGGTTTTGTCTGCTGCCAGATCCGATGATCCCTGTGCAGATCTCTGGTGCTGAGGTCACGATTTGGGTGACATCAGGGACGTGTTGCTAAGCAACAGGCAGCGACTCACATCCCACTTTTGTTCCTCTGGTTTCGTGGTTCGGATCCATCCTGACATGTCCATGTCCCAGACCTGGCAACGGGGTTTGTTCTGGTGTGGCTTTCTCATGTGCAGGAATGGCCCAACCCATCAGGTCCAGACTTTTGGGATGGGGTGGACTCAAGCAAAGCTCTGTGAGCTGAGATATAAATCCAGACTGTAGGGAAAAGGAACAAAATAAAGCATTATGGAAAGAGAAGCTGGAGAAATAAAGTGATAGGAAGGAATAGAGAAACCCTCTGTTTCCTCTCTTGGATAACATCCCAGCTGGTCCCACAGACACCTCTTTTAAAAACACATATTTATTTAAAGCTGCATAGTATTTGTCCTCCTCCACACGGAGCAGGCTAAAAATGTCCTTTAAATTGTGCCACGCACAAGCGGAAAATGAGATTCATGACTACATGCCCTACATTCTGCATTCAGCTTTGTTTTGAATTGTATATTCTCTCCATTATTAGTTCTTTCTGCCTAATTCCACATGAACATTCGGCAGGAGTTCAGAAATGTTAATTAAACTTTACTATTCACCAGTGGGGAATTATTGCTGTTTGATAGACAGGGAGCACGAAGTGGAAACGCATTTGTGTAACCTCTGTAGGTGGGGGACCAATAAACAGAATGCGCTTTTCCTGGTGTTTTGGGGGTTTGAATTAGCACTGGCAAGCCCAGGAGAACCTCAGGGAGCTGCTTCCCACAGTGTCTGAGGTCTGTGTGACCAGGGTCACACCAAATTGATCTCTGCAGAGCAGCAGCTGAGGTCAACCTGCCTTTCCCAGCAGAAGCCCCAAATTGCTCGTTAGTTTTCCCTGCCTTGATGTGCTAATCTCAGGCACGTGGAGTGGGGGTTGTCTAGCCCTGATAAACACGCCAGGCAGCAATTTCTTCTCCCCAGAGATCAATCTAACGAGGCAGGAGGGGACTGTTAGCTCTGGAGGGTGCACTGAGATGGGAAGCACCAGCGCGATGAGGTGTTCATTGTGTCCCCAAGGTGCCCAGGATTGGTGAGCAGCCACCCCTCACCCTCCAAATCCCACCTGCCTTGTCCAGCTGAGCCCCTGGAGCCTGCAGACCCCTCTTGTTTCCCCCCACAGGAGCGATGCCAGTTGAATTTTTCACGTGTAAACACCACAAAATGCAGTTTGGGAGAAGTGTCCGTGTTGAACGCTGCTGGTTTGGATTTTCTCTGGTGCTGTAGCCCTGCCTTAAAGCAGGTGCTTCCCCCCTTATAAAGGTGGATCTTTGCACAGCAGCACTCTTCAGGAATTTCTGGTGGTTACAAACGTTCCTTTCAGATGGGAATTTGCCTTTTTGCTCCCACTTGGAGCCAAGCAAAATGCACCCATGGGTGTTATACTCACAGTGGTTTCCTTCCCTTTTCCGGGCTGAGGGCACTGAATCCATGCTGCTGCATCACTTCAGAGCTCACTCAGCTACAGAAAATTAAAACTGGCTCTTTTTGTAACTATCAATTTCAGAATTTTTTCCAAGAAACGTGCTGCAGTCACACATCTTCCTCATCAAAGCCAACCAGGGTTCATCAGCCAGCCAGAACAAAATATTTGCTTCCTAGGTTACAACAAATCCTTCTGGGGTGCTGATAAAATCTAGCAGGGCAATATAATCCTCTTTTTTAGCCTTCTGATTATCCCTCTTCCTCAGAAGGTTTCTCATTGTTCTATTCCATCTTTGTTTCAAGCAGATGGTTTGCTCTTTTCATATATTCTGCATTCTTAGTTAAAGTCTAATTATTGCCTCTCTCCCCAAATGCCTCATACTTTGTGTGCTGACAAGCACACATTTGTGTTATCCCAGGAGTGATTTTAATTCTGTTTCTTCGTTGCCAGTGTTAAGTTCAGTCTGTACAATTAATGCTGTTAAAGAGGTTGTACGGAGAATAAAAGTGTGTCTGGACTTCTTCAAGTCACTGTGTGTGTTCGCAAAAATATCTGAAAAAATCACAACGCCTCTGGTGCCCAGGATTTTGTTACTAAAATAAGGCTTAGATTAAAAAAATATATAAATCCTAAGGCCTTGGTAGCTGCCAGTGTGAGGCTGATGAGTGGAGTTTCAGAAGGTCAGTGCTCAGGTGTTGATGGATTTTGTGGAATTCCAGCTCCTCACATCGTGTGCCCAATCAGGAGACCAGAGCCTCTTGGAAAACCAAGGCCATAGAGTTCAATCTCCTCCAGAAGCAGCAAAAAGAGCTGAATTGGGGTGCTGAGGAGAGACCTACAGGCTTCAATTAAAGAGATCTGAGAAGCTGCGTGTGTCCTGAAGGGCTGCCACAGAGGGAGCGAGGTCAGGCTGCAGCACCGGGGGGGAAAAAGCCTGAGCCCCACTGAAAGAGAAGCTGGGGCTGCAGGAAATGCTCTCCAGGGGTTGGAAAATAACACAGGGCTAAAAGGAGATTGCCAGAGAAAATGAGGGAATCTCAGGGTGTGATTTGCAGCAAGTGGATGAGGAACAGGCTAACCCCGTGCTGGTAGCTGGAGTTGTTCACAACTCCAGTTGTGCTGTCCTGAAATGCCTCTGCCTGGATTTTCAGCAGAAAAGGCAGCAAAGGGGCTAAAAAGGAAAAGCCGATTTTCACAGATTAAATCAAATCTAAATTTTCTAAAGTGTTCTCCGCCATTTTCCAAGAAAAAGGTGAAACAGTGAAGAAAAAAGTTATTTTCTCCTCATGCTGGATGTGCCATCCTCAGAAGAACTGAGCACCCGAGGAAAGGATAATTCAAGGGACCCAATAGTTCTGGGAGCCTGAAGCTGTGTGTGGTGGTTATTTGTCCATGCCAAGCATTTGGACATCATCCTACTGGAGACCTGGAAGCCTAAAAATTGTAATGTGTGCCTTGATTTCGGAGCAAGAACACAGAGAAATGTAAATATCCAGTGTGGTCAGCCATCACTGACATGGCTTGGGGACACTGATCCTCAAACTGACTCTGTGTCCTCTGAGAGGAGCCAAATCCCACTCCTGAGATTCCCTTTGGAATGGGAGAACCTCGAGGCTTTGCCTGCACACTCTGCTTTTGTTGGATTTTTTATTTGTTTTTATTTTACCTGCAGTTTAAAAGCTCTTCTTGAATTAATTTTATGTTTATTTGAAAATGGTGTACATAAAATGGGTTTTGAGCCAGGCTTCCTCTGGAATACATATCCAGATAAGAATGGAAGGTGATTCATTTCCAGGTGAAGAGAAATGATAAATTAATCATTTAATTGATTAAATTAAATTAAATTCCCCCCATTGGGGAAGGGGAATTTGATGCAGTGAGGCAGCTGTAAAATAATCATTGCATGGTGCTCATTTGGTCTCACAAACAATGATTTTGTGAATAATTGAATGTGGTGCCATTCAATTCTTTGGGTACTTTTGGAAAGTAATCTAAAATATTTACTATAATATGTAATATAAAAAATCTACTGTTTTTTGCCTAATGGGTAATTACGACCAGAGGATATTTTGTGGTGTCTTGCCATTTTCACTTGTGAGAACCCAGGAATTAATGCTGTGAAAAATGGCAAAATCTGGGAGCTGGTGGCAGATGACATGGAAATCTTTGCTTGGGAAAAAAAAGGATTAGTGAGGTGAAACTGAGGGAACCAAACAGCCTGGGGGTCAGTCCAGAATGTCTGCAGAGCAATTTTTTCCCCTTTTTTTCCCCT
>VZRV01001172.1:56467-88801 GCA_013398115.1 Falcunculus frontatus | reverse complement strand
GTCGGGGAGAGCCGCCGGCTCTGCGCATCCCGCGCAGCCTCCGCGATCCTGACGCGGGCAGCTCGGGGCGCCGCCGGGAGCCTCAGCCGCGGAGAGCCCCGGCCGGCGACAGGGGCGGGCACCGCCGGCTCCGCACTTGGCTCCGCACCGGCGCAAGGGCCGCCCGCAGCGCCGGGCACGGAAAGTTCCCATCGGGGCCCCGGGAGCTGCAGCCCCGCAGGTAGATGCCGCTGCGGCCGGCGGGCTGCTCGGCCCCCCGCGCCCGCGGAGCCCCCATCCGCCCACCCCCGGACAGGGACGGGCGGGTCATTCTCGGGGAGCTCTGTCCTTCTCGCCCTTTTCCCCGGGGGCTCCATCACTGCGCGCCAGCGCAGCCAACCCGGCTCCGCGGGGCGGGGGGGGGAGGGAGCACTACAAAGCGGGTCCGCGGGGACCAAGTCCTCCCTTCCCGCTTTCCTCAGTAGTGGCACTTTCTTCCCAATTTGTGGCTCATTCTCCTCCCAAGCCCCCTCCTCGGGCCCTGATCCCAGGGGGAGGGAGGCAAGGGGCAGGCACAGGCTCGGAGCCGCCCCAGCGGGGCGCCGTGAGGCGGAAACAAATAAATAATTAAATAAGCAAATAAACAAACGAGCATATAAATAAATAAATGAATGAAATCGTTAATAATGACGCCAGCGGTGACGTCAGCGCCGCGTGCATCACGACACAGCGCGCGCCGCGGGGGCAGCAACAAGTGCGGGCGGCGGCGCCGCTGCCGGGGCGCCCCCTGGCGGGTGGCTGCTGCCCCGGCCGTGGCGCGGGCGGCGGCGCGGGACAGCGGGGGACGGACGGTGCACAAATCCCGCTGGGACCGAGGGACCCGCCCCGCTGCAAGCCGCGGTGTTCGGTGACGGGAACCCCTATGCGAAGCGCAGGCGAGGACTCGCTTGGCCCCGGCCAGCGGGAACGGAGCAGGCACGGGAATTTGGGCAAGGTTCGCACCGGTGCCGTGAGGGTGAGGGATTCACCTTGACATCCTCGGCCCCCGCGCCTGGCTGGGATGCTTGGTGCTTTTCCAGGGGCAGGCTGCGTTTCTGCTGGTTCCTCTGGAGGAATGACCAAATCCTTACAGTTTGTAAGAGGTTTCACCTTTCCTGCCCAATATCCTTTTGAGATGCTCCGAGTGCCCGTCCGGTCTGTGGCCTCACGGCTCGTACAGCGGTGAGGATGCTGTGAGCACCGGGGACAGGCTGGGATCCTTGTTGAGGATGGCAGGAAGCCAGCGGGTACCGGTGCTTGGGCTTCCACCCAGCACCAGCGCAGCTTGGGTGGGCAAACCCAGCAGAGCAGCTCAGGAGCGCTGTGAAGAGCAGCCCTTTTGGCCACTAATGTCTTTGTCACTTTGTGCTTGGGAGCTCAGTCCCCTGGGGGGAGGATGTTTGTCAGGGGCTGGGCAGGCGCAGGAGGTGATGCAGGTGAGACCCACACCTCGACACATCCCTGCAAAACAGGGAGTGCTGCTCCATTTCACCCCCAGTGAACTCCTGGCCAGAATAACACACATTTCTTCAGCAATTCACCTTTGTTTTCACCGACCTTGGCATGTTTAATCAGGGTTATATTCTCACACAGATAAAACCGTCCTCAAACGATTGTTACAATATATTGGGCACAAACAGGTTTTTATTTGTTTATTCGTTTTCTTTATCTCAGGCAGGTAGGGCTACTCCTTTCCCGCAATATATAATCAAGTACCAAAGAGAACTTCCCATCTCCATTTATGCCCAAATCCCTCTGCTTCTACCCCAGCAGCTGGGGCCTGGGCACTGTTGGCAGCCCCCGTGCCAGCCCTGAGCTCCTCCCCACTGCATGGACCATCACTCACAGCTCTGATAGTTGCAGAGCCCCATCCTTCCCACCAGCCACAGTCTTCGTCCAAGCACCCCTCCAAACCGTGGTGTTATAACCACTATGAAGAAGGTGGTGAGGCTGAATAACCAGGCAAGGGTGTGCTTTGGTCCTCTCAGCAGAGGGACAGTTATCCATCCGTGCAGCACGCTGGGAGGCAGGGGTTATGCAGGATGACCCAAGTCACTACTCCATGCACTGAGCTCCTGCAGGACCCCACCTAACCTTCAGTTGTAGAGGAGCTCATTGTCTGTGGGGCAGGAGAAGGGGCCCAGAATGAGCAAAAGGAGGGTTCACCCTCTATCCCCATGGCCCCAGCCTCCTGCCCTTGGTGTCACTTCATCTGGTGCTGCTGGCTGATAGGACCATTGGCATCCTGTTTGAGTTTCTAATGTTGGTAGCATTTGGAATGGGATAGCAGCAGAGGCTGTGGCAGTGCAGAAAAGTACATATTCCCAGCAGTGAGGGTATGCATACTCATCACTGCTCTGACATCAGTTGTATAGGAGCCTTCCCCCTCCCCCCCCCAGAAAACACTTTATACTTCAAAATAATAAACAAAACAACAGAAAAAAAAGAGCCTGTTTATAGCAGAAATTGAAATTCCTCATATTATCAAAAGTTGGATTTTGTCCTGCAGGCACTGAATAAGTTTCTTCATATGAATATTTTGTAACTTTCTCTGGCCAAAAGAAATGTGCAAAATGTTGTAATGTTTCTGTGCTTTCCTTTGGACATTCCAGGCTTTTGCTTAAGCTTCTCATAAAAGGCTATTTTCAGTGAAAAGGGAAAAAAAAAAAAGCAGTCTACAGTATACCGAGTCAATAAAGTAATGCAAAACCATAAAACACAGCAATGATAACAACAGAAGATCAGTAGATTACAAAGGAAATAAGATGGGGATCAAACAGAGTGGTAGCTGGAAATGACTGCAGAGAAGCCAAAATAAGACTGGTCCTAATAAACAGCCAAAGTTGAACCAAAAAGCATTTGAAGCGTTAATTTATTAAATAACTTTATTTTCATGCCTTACAATTAAAAATAGTTGTGGTCAGGCATGTTGGGAGACAGGAAGCAATTGGAGTCTCCAAGCCCGGCTTTGTGCTTGGAAGGGAACGCAGCCTGAGCCACGCTGTGATGGGGCTGTGCCTGCACGGGGGGGCAGCCAGCAGTGCTGGGGGGCTCCAGTTCACTCACTGATTCTCTGCTCGGAGCTCTTCCTTTCCAGGCTTTTAAGACACAGAGGAGTTTTATGGGGAGTGCCCAGGGTGGGAGATGGAGTCACAGTGGGGCTGTGAGGGTGCTGCCAGCCCCTGCTCCCGCTCAGCACACGGGATGGGATGCAAAGCCCTGTGAAATTGCCACGAGGCCCCATGTTCACTTCAGCAGGTTTTGGGACCAGTCTCTCACTTTGGGAGCCCTTTACATCAGATGTTTGAATCACCAGCTCAAAGCATTAATCATACCAGGAGTCAGAGCATTTATCTTCCTTTCAAAAGATCCACCAGCCCCAATAAGTGACCAAACCAAGCAGAAAACCCTACTTGAGATCAGCTTTCAAACCCCAGTCTTCCATTCACACGTGCATTTGGAGTTATTTTTATTTACCTTGCATTTCTTTTCATTGCCCTGTGTTTTTAATTCCCCCGTAGCACTGCTGTCAGCCCGCCTGGAATGAGCACCCCACTGCCCCAGGGCTCCCAGACCAGGCTGCTCAAGGAAAATAATCACCACTGAGCATCAAGATATTCACCGATAAAATAGTGACTGGTGGGACGGATCACCTGCACGTGCAGAAAGTAGGAGGGTGCCCAGATGGTTGCAGAGTATTCTGAGACCAATAAGAAGGGGTGCAGCCACGGGACGAGAAGAACCAGCAGCTGAGCAGCCCCCAAAATAATTGCTTTACTCTCACAGTTACTGAGCTGCAGTGGCTGCCAACTGCTGCCTGCAAAGCCAGTTTCATGTAGTGGCACAGGGTGATGGGTCAGCTAAAACAGAGCCCACACCATTTCTGCCTGATCGGTTGCTAACCAAGATACACTTTTCAGATGCTGTTAATTGAGTCTGATGAATTTTGCTCCAGTGGGACCTATTATGGGCAAAAATACAAGTGACATCAGAGCCATAACTCATAAAAATCAAGTCCCTGAATTACATCTGAGAGCAATATGAAAATGCAAGGGGGATTTCAAATGGTATCAAATAACTTTCTGTCATACCTTATTAATACCACAGAGCTAATAGAAACAGCTATATTATCATCCTAATGTCATTATACATATATAATACACATGCGCGCATACACACAAACACTCTGTGTAATTATAACAACATTATTTTGTTCTCACGGCCTGAAAAATGTGATTAGATGGTGGCTCTGAAATGGCAATATTCAATCAGGTACGACTCGTAGATTGGCTCAGAGCACAGTATTCTACTTATGTAAAATTATGTCTTGTTACGTGTGGTGGTAGTGCGGACGGCTGGGGAAGAAAGAGGGAGCCGAGGCCACGGAGATCATTTCATCTCACGTCACAAGGGCTGAATTGTCATTTCAAAGCTGAAACGCTGATAGTGTCCAGCGAGCAATCCCTGGCTATGCTTTCCTGTGTGGATCACTTCAGAAAACATGCTAATTTATCTGCTAAAAATAGCTGCCTTCTAACCAAATCCTGAATAAAATTTCTCCACTGGAAATGTTCCTAAATGTGACCGAACTATTTCTTTTATAATCATAAAGCTCGGAAGGGGATGTTGCCTGGTAGGACTTCAGATGGGCTTCACTTTCCGAACGACGCGCAGGAAGTGCGCACCAGCCATCTCACATCCAGTGCCTGTCAAATAATTTACCTCAACTGTTTTTAGTGAAAATATACATATGTGTATATATATATCCCTGCACGATGGGGATAGCTGGGGCTGGAAACATCACTGTAAGAATGCCAGGCCTTATTTACCCAAGTCAGTGGTCAAAGCAAGTTGCTATTCTCAGTGTGCTGGATTTAAATCAGTTTAAATAAACAAGGTGACCTCTTTCCACTTAGCAGGTCTGAGCTGTCATGGCTTTTATTTTTTCTGAGAAAATTCCTTTTTTAAAAGAAATTTGGTGAGCCCCAGACAATGATAAGCAGTTGTCTCGGAGCAGCCAGTGCTGCTGGGGAGCAAGTCAGGGCAAAGTGGGCTTCCCAGGCAGGGGATGCACCAGCCAAACTCAAATTTTGCCTTGTTCTGCCCTGCCCTCATATGAAAGCAGGGGACTTCACCTCCTTACTGACTTTGACTGCCTTCCTAATGCCTAAGTGCTTATGACAGCTGTTGCTCACCTGTTTTGGGATTGAGTTTTTCCATTTTCCCCAGTTTGGTTTGTGCTAGGACATTTGGCCTCCCAGTTGTTGAGATCTTTCTTGCCAGCACTAGGATGAGATGCAGTGACACAGAGAAAGGGTTCCTGAGGTCCCCTGACTACCTGCAGGGCTGGTGTGTCCACCACCACAACTTGCCCTTCCCTTCGCATGGAGATTTTCTCCTGGTAAGCGCTAGCAGTCTCTTCTGCCGTTATTCCCACATCTTCATCTTTTACCTGAGCTAAAAATGTCACAAAACTAAAGAGTCAATCATCTGGTACAGTTTAGCAACATTTAACCCTTGGCTAAGCTGTCTTTGAGCCATTCCTACCTAAGCAAGGCAGCTCAGCAGATAAGCTGCTGGGGACTGTCCCACACTTTGCCCCCTTCCTGGTTTTGCCTGAAAACAGCTTTTGACGTCTGGTGCCAAGTGGCACTGGAGGGGGAAACAAATCAGAATAGCTCCTGGTACCTCAACTCTATGGCCTGAAGGCTCCTTCTTGTCTTGCAGGACAAGTGGCCCAGTAAGCAACTGCTCCTGTGTCCCAAGGTCACTGTGGTCCCTGGCACTGGCATCGGGGGGATGGACATTTCTGCACCTCCTGCTGAGGCACCACCGTCAATAACTACAGGTTATAAACACAAGATGTGTATGGGAAATGCTGGAGAGGATGCAGAAATCATTCCTCCTCCTCTCCATCCAGGTACACACATCAAACTAAAACACTAGAAGGGAAATGGAATTAATCTGCAAGTCCAGCTTTGCCAAACACACGGGGTTATCCAGCTGCTGTTTGCAGGAAGCAGGGATAGTTGCCATACCAGAGAGCCCTCTCCTCCTTTGCAGCTCCTCCTCTTCTTATCCAAATGAGTGTTGGACACATTTCTGAAGTACAAGAATCTCTGAAGTCTAACCACCATGGATTCAGGCCCCTGGGGATGATAGTGTTGGTGGGGTTTTTTTAAATCCTCTTGAGAAACAGATGCTTTGGCTCATCTTCATTATACCTAGCCTGATTTATTTTAATTGCTCTGGGTATCCGGAATACTATGATTGCATAATCTCATGCACATGCCTTTAAAAGGAAGCCTTGGCTGCAAAGCCAGGAAGGCAATGTTAAATACGGAAAAAGTACTATGCAAAGTCTCATTTATTTTGGAAATCACTGGAAAGAGTTCTACTGAAAATTCACAGCAAAACATATGCCACATTTGAATAATGACTTTGAGAGGTGCTTTACCTAGCTTAGCAATAAAAATGGATCTAAAAATTGCAATCCTTCAAAAAGATCTCGCTCCCAAGCCCTGAATTTTGGTGAAACCAGAGGACAGTGTGGTCCTTGGTGACAGCCACAGGGAGGCCAGAGCTGGCTGCTGGGCATCCACCCCTACCAAAACTACCAGAAAACAGCAAACCAAGGGCAAATCCATTCTGAGCAGAGCCAGTGGCAACCACAGGCTTAGGACAGCAAGAAAGGAGGAGGCCTGATGAGATTTGCCCTTCCCAGGTTTAGGAATCCAGAGCTTCATCTCAATAAAAAAAAGCAGGAATAACAGGACTGCAGAGAAATACCTGAACATCATCCACTTGTCTTATCTGATGCAGTGCCTAAGATGCCAAATATTGTCTGCTTGGGAAGAAAAAGTCTGCAGAAACCTTATTCCAGTTGGGACAAAGTAGTATTTAAGGTACTTTACAACTGGACCTTATTCTGAAGTCATGTCATTATCTTATCTGTTATTAAGTTGCTGCTTTTCTGGAGAGAGATCCATACTGTACCAAAAACTTATTCTTTATCTGTAATTTTTAAATTTATCACATGGGCCAAATTAATATCTGCCATAAATACTGTTCCTGAAGAAGGCAATAGGGGTACTCTGTGAAAGAATATGACAAAACTAAAAAAAGAACTCCAAACCCTGCCTTTACCTGTGGCTTATTGATATGCTTTCCTGTCTTCTAGGGAAAGGAAAAGCCACGAGTTTTATAGGCTACCTACACTGTATTAATTATTTAAAAACACAAAACTGAGATTTTATTTTGCAAGAAACACAGTCAGTATGTCCTCATCAGCCTTAACATCCACAGAGAAGCGCACATGTGTGCTCTGTGCCTCTGGGAACACCCCACATATCCTTCACAGGGAGGGAGGAGATCATAATCCTATCTGCTGATTTTGAACGAGAAATATGAGTATTTTCACTTGGCATTATCTGGGATGTAACCAGATTTGTGCAGATTTTCCATGCCAGACCCCAGAAGTGCAGTCAGTGCTACCATACCTGGCTGGCAGGTGCTCTGAGGGGCTGTGAGCAGGCAGCAACCCCCCAATTTACAGGATACACCTTTAAACGCCCACAAATTTACTTTGGGTTCGCAGATGTTAATGAGATTCACGTTTGGGAGAAGGAGCCCACAGAGACTATCAGGAATATTAATGTTAACACAGGAGTTTATTAGTGCCTGCATGTTGAGAAGCGGGGAAGGAAACCCTCTGGGGTTTGTTGCGCTATCAGCAATTATCATGCGAGATTCTGTTCCTGGTTTTCCCACTGATAAGGCTTGGAAAAAAATGCTTCAAGACTGGTCTTTGGGCACTGTTTGAGTTTTTAAGCCACATGGATGTTCCCTCCATTGCCTTCTGCAAACCTCCATTTCTCAAACAGGAGCCAAGGGCTCTTTCCCTGTCCATCCCTCTCTGGAGATTCGCCACTTTTAGCTCAACAAACCCATGTGCCTTATGCTTGCAAAATTCCTATGTGCATCTGCCATCTCAGAGAATTAAGGTAACCCTTCAGGAGTGGGTCTGCACATCTATTTTGTTCATGTCAAGCCAAGCTACAGCCTTCACTTCACTCCCTTCTCGTGTTCCTGTCTCTGCTGGTGGAGAGGTGTCCCCAGCATTGGACCCATGGTGGAAGCAACGTGGTGCTGTTGCTTATTCAGATGCCAAGAAGTCATCAGCAATTGGTTTCATGAGGAACAAAGCATCAAGATGTGAGCACGGGCTTTGGAAACCTGTCCCTGACATGCCTGAAACGCTTCCTGTCCCTTCTCCTCTTTCTCTTTTAAGGGGGTAAGGACTATAAGGCCTTGTGCCTTTTATCTAAGTTGGGATCTGGTACCATGATCAGCCTTTCTCAATGGTTTACCTCCTTTTAAAGCTCTTTATACATTGAAGAAGGGGAAAAAATAAAAAGGAAAGGAAGAAGCCCGTGCTCTGGCTGGCTGATTGCAGCAGAACCTCTCAGCACAATCCAGGGATGCTGCCTGAGCAGACAGTGGTGCCATGGAATTCAGTGGGCTGGTGGCAGGAGAGCTTGGGAAGAGGGGTATGCCTGGGAGGAGATCCATTTCTCCTGGAAGCTTCATTAAGGCTCCTCTTCCAGGAGGTACAGATAAAGATGAACCAGACTTTGCTGATTTTGTCATGAACCTGCCCATATCAGGTTGCCCAGGAGCCACAGCATGGGTGGGAAATTTCAGCCTTGTTTACGTTTGGGAACAAAATACAGGACAGGAGCTTGCTCCGAGAGCTGCCCAGACCGGGATGAGGCCCCGTGGGCTCCAGCTGCAGGCTGGGCAGGTGTGCCCTGCTGCCACCTTGCTGGAGGCAGAGCCAAAAGCTCCAGCTCATTTTTCCCTGGTGGCACAAGCCAGGCACTGCTGGCCCTTTGCCGGGAGGTCACCAAACCCCCACAAAGTGCCCTTGGCCTTCACTGATGGATGTGGTACCCTATTGGCATCCCCCAATGCAGACGTACCAAGAAACCTTCCCAGCTACAGACAATTCCTTAAATGGGTCTTGGTTAAACTCCAGCTGCTTGGTGGGCTTTGAGAAGGGCAGCATTGCTGCTGGAGGAGCTCTTGGCTCTTACATTTAATTAAAGATTCTGCTGAAAGTTCTGCTTAAAATCACAATGCTTGCTGCTTAGAAAAGCGTAGGTGATTCCCCCAGAGGCCTGGCCAGCATTCCTGCTCCTATTGTACAACATTATTGATTAATCAAAACTAATGCTCACAGCTGTTGCCTGATGGATAATGTCTTTGGTGTTTGCCTGCATATAATTATTTACTACTTTATTGATGTTATTTATTTCTTCATTAAGTATTGTTGGCTGTTTAATTATGTGAAACACAACTGCAAGTGTCGCTGCTAAAAGCCATGGGAAAGGCTGCCCAGAGCTGAAATCTTTCAACCATGAACTCCAAAAATAAATCTAAATATAAAAATATTGTAGCCAGTCTTTTGAGCGGAGGCCATCAAACTGCAAACATGTTACATGTCATCTGGAGGCTGACGCTGGAGCACCGTGTTCAGATAGATTTGCAATGCTGATGTAATTGCGCACGGCAAAGGACTTTGCAGACCTGTAAATACATTTTATTAGCTCTCCAAAACACATATGAGAGGTTCTTATTTTATTCTTGGTAGCTGAATGTTTGAAATAAATCAAAGTAAAACTCTGATTTCCCAAAACTTACAGTCAGGAGTGCCTGACGAAGCTCCTTTCAACAACCACTCCTGGCTGAGACCTGAAGACTTCCCAGGCTGGCTGCTGGCCCTGTTCAGTGCCCCAGTGACAAACTGGGAGTCTTTCCAGGCTCTTCCCTCTGCCCGCCAGCTCTCTGCAAGAGACAAGGACTGAAGGGCCCCTGCACCCTCTCTGCCTCAGCACCCTGCTGCCCTCACTCTCCTCAGAAACACTGGGCAGAGCTACTGCAGCAGGTCTGTGCCCGCCCTCACTGAATTAGAGAGCTGACATCTAATCCTTGGATCAACATGGGATGAGAAGGGATGTGCCGAGGTTTACTTAGCTCGTCATGTAAGACAAATTTTAACAGAACCACTTTTCTTTGCAACACCAAGCCGTGGGGGTTTGGGGACAAAATCAACATCTTAAATTGTATCTGGAGACCAACAAGCACTAAGGAGAAACGAGGTTTAAAACATGTTGTGGTTCTGAGCAATCTCTAGGTACTTATCATTTAAAAAAACCAGCCAGGTACATGACTACAAATACGCTATTGGAGAACTTGGAAGGATCTTCTCAGCCTGCAAAATAACCAGAGGACCACAAACCCTGTTGCAGCTCACAAATAATTAACACACCTATAACAGATCAGAAAGAGCGCCTGTATCTCCTTACTTGTAAAATAAAAATTCCTTCTCTCGCATCCTCTCCAAACAGCCCTCATCAGGCCCTTTCCCCAGGGCAGGAGAACAAATTGCTCTGGCAGCCCTCGCCTGGACTGTCAGTGCATTTGTTATTCGGGAGCTACTGGCCTGAATGTCTCTACTCAGCTCCCTGTAGATCTCCCGCTTACTTCTGAGGCAGCGTATTACCATCAGGGAGGACTTAGCCCCTGCTTCATGAAAAGTACGTAAGACAACCAGGTGCCAAAGATCTAACTTCCCTGTGGCCCTGTCCTAGGGCACAGCCTCTGCTTTTCCCATGGGAGCCCTGAGGGGGACCAGACTAATGCCTGGCGCCGTCGGGTCACCTGTGTCTGTTCCGACTGTCTCGAGCCCAGAGCATGAGCACAAGTTGGTTGCAGGGCCCGAGTTCTGCCCATGCTCTCAATACATGCTCGTCTCTTGTTTTGACTAAAACATGCCAGGGAAAACCTGAGAGAAATAATAAGCAGAGAGGAAGAATAAAAAAACCAAACAATGATGGGTCTAGGGAATTTGGTCTCCATTTCCCTCTGTTTCCTCCCCAACCTCCACATTTTCATGCATTTCCTCTCTCAGGCCAGTTCTTCCTCCATTCTTTTAAAATGTCACAATCTTTCCTGTATCCCTTGTGCCCACATTGTGAGGGTACCATTGGGCACCTTTCCAGCAGGGATGCACAGAGCAATGGGGAGCACAGCTGGCATTTTCAAAGGAAGCTAAGGAAATCTTTACGGAGAACTTGGTGAGAATTTGGCACTTGGCATCCTTTTGCTCCTTTGTAAGTCCCACCCTACAGGAACAATCTAAACAAATGTATGCCCCAATGCTGATAAATCTCTTTGGAGAGGTATCAAAGAAAATGTTGCTGGGTTTGGAGACCTTTGAAGAAAGGGAAATATCCTGCCAACCTGACGCTGAGATCTATCTTGTTCCACCATGTGGTCCAAATCATCAGGGTCCTCCACAGTTCCCTTTCCTCCTTGGGGTGTGGAGAGCAGCACTGCCTTGCTGAAGAGAGGGATTTGCAGGCCAAGAGGACAGCATAATTTGAGAAAAATTCAAATGAAAAATTACTTAACAATGGAAGTTGTTACTGTGCCTAAAAATATCTCGGTGAGTCACATTACTGAAAACAGCAAAGCTACGGAGCAAACCTCATAGCCTCTTCTCAGCAGTCAGCTGGCTTCATTCACTAGCTTGGCATCTCTTTCCCCTTATGTTTTTAATATCATGAGTGGGGTTTTTTTAAAGTCGACAGTAAGTTAATGTTTAATGGGTTGCCGTGTACAGTTCTGGGTGTTTACGCGTTCTCCAACTAGCCAAATTTGTAGAGCAAATTAAAAGTCTGTAAGACCAGGATAGGCGAATTACAGGTATTTGTTGCTCAGAAGCTATTGCCTCATTGTGTCCTGCATGCCCCCCAAAATAAACGGTTTCAATTAAGTTTTCACCTTCCCCAGCAATATTAACACCTCCTGCCCCTGCCAGGCAGGGCCATCGCTCCTTAGTCTGCATCTGTTACATCTCTGTGCACAGACGCTTCCTGGGAATGTGCAACCTTGCGCGGCACTGCAGTCCCGGGCTTTGCAGGGTAACCTATTAAACCCTCTGGCACAGCACCAGGTGCTCTGGAGAAGCATGGGAGAAGGAAAAGTGGGGACTATGGTGTTGTCGAGTCCTTTTTATACTAATGAGATGGATGGGTGTTTCCCTTTCTTCCACTGACCAAAATAAAAATAGTGAGAGTTTTCCACTCCCTGATGTTCAGTGAGCCGTTCCCCCCTCCACGCCAGAGGAGTCTCGCTTGGCTTCTCCAGTTTCACACATTTCACAACTTTGCTGGGCTGGTCTAAAGGTCCCAAGACCCCTCCCTCGTTCAGAGCTGGCCCAGGTGGGACCTGGGCTCTCCCCCTGTGCCTGCCCTGCAGGCGGCTGCGAGGGAAGCCACCAAATCCCGCAACCCCAGTGACACCGAGGGGAGAGCAGGGCAGCTCAGAGATGCCACCTGCCTCACTCACATGCAGTGAATCTGGGTATTGCCCACTCCTCACAATGCAATGGGTTCCTTTTCCACGTCACCGAGGCCTCCCCGGCGATGTGACCGGAGGTGGCCGATGTCCCTGTGCTGTTGCTGAGCCCACCAGGAAAGGGCAAGTGAATCCCCTCGTCCCACCCTGTGCAGGGCAGCCAGCAGCCATGGCAAGCTGGCAGAGCTGGACCTAAGGAAACAAAATTAGATTTTTAGAAAAAGGCAATGTGTCTCATGTTGTCAGTGGTAAAATTCCCACTGGTAGTGGTGGGAACAGGATTGGGCCCAGGCTGCCTTCCTGTTCTTTCCCAGGCTCATGAAGATTTAAAATTCTGGATTTCAAATGGTGGTTTATTTCTGGCTGACCTGTTTGGCTTGAACTGTTACATGTTTTCAGCTTATTTTTATGCTGCTATGTTAGTACACAAACCTAACCAAGAACAAGACGTTACCAGCACTGTTGAGCCTCCATTGGCTGCACAGGCTGAAGTCCCCCAAAAGCCGTGGCAATCTCCCTGTCCAGCTCCTCTTGGACCACGAGCACATGAATTCATCAAGGGGAGGGAAGGGGTGGAGGCGAGGGCTCATGGGCACATCCCTCCCCAGCAATGTCCCCCTGCAGATCTGACACCCCACAAACCACTGTGGGGTGACAGGGATGCACCATGAATGGTGTGGGGCATGTTGGTCAAAGAAACCCCTCACATACACACGTTTGGATCAGCTCATGCCATTGGATGTCAATGGCAGACTCTATGACATTCCTCTGCGTTAATTTTTTCCCCTTCCCTGCTATTTGAAGGAGATTTTATCTTCCCTTTCCACACCCCTCCCATCACCCCACGCCTGTTCCACTAAAACCTGCCTTTCGGGTCAGCGTGCTGGCAAGAGATTAATTTTACACTGCAAGGAACACCGAGCAGAGTATTTCAGCTTTGACATATGAGACGTCTGTTACAATATTGCAGTTTTTCTAAATTAAATATTAGGAAAAATTAAACCCAATTGTGGTCTGTGTTCCTATGGAAAATATTTCTCTTCCAAACAGTCCCTCCATGCTAAATGACTTAAGTAACTGAAAACACAATAAATATGCAGCAAGTTAAAAATCTATATTATTCAGGTTTTAAGGCTTATAACTAAAAGTGGTTTAATGTTTCATGCCTAATAATAGATTACTCCTATCACATTTCTAACCTTTATTTCTACCAGCTTTGAAGTCCAGCCATATAAAGGCTGTTTGTAGAACCACACGAAAGTTAAAGCAAATATTACTCAGAGTGATTCATATGAACAAGAATTTGCAATGAAGGCAGAGGGTTTTTTGTGTCTGTATCAAAGGAAATGAAATGTTTGCAATATTTTCAGTTGATAAATGCATTAAAACATTTTAGTTGTGTAGTATGAACATTGCTGACATAAACAGACTTTGACCTGAAACAGATTGTATTAAGCTCTGTGGGGGAGGCAGAATTAAAAGAAATAAAAATTAAAAAAAAATAATAAAAAAAAGACATTCCTAGATTTCAGAATCTGCCACAAGGTCACCGCAGTCCTTAATTAGCTGAATACATTAAGAGAAGGCTGGAACACAGATTCTGTAAAGAGAGCAAATGTATGTTTAATCCTATGTTCTTTGCTTACAGATTACCCTTTCAGAACATGTAACCTTATTTTCTTTTTAAATATCTATTTACCTTTTTGAGCTTTGCATAGCAAAGCACGGTTTCTTTTTTTTTTATTTCCTTCCCACTGTTGCAAAAGAAATTAATTTGTTGCTAGTTGCTATGCATTGGCAGGATTTCTGCATAAAGAATGTAAGCCATCTATCTTTGTATTCAAGATATAGTTAATCTGGCAGTTAAAATACTTTGGAAACATTTTGATGACTTATCTGGAAAAGTAGCTTTGCATTTTCAAAGAAAACTCAGAACTGTATTGCAAGAGGAAGATAAAAGATATATGAAGTGTTTGTTCCAAGCGATACTATTCATTTAAAGATCTGAATGTAACCCCACCCAAGCAATTATTGTGGAAAAACAAGACAAAAATCCTTATACAGCTTTCTGACACGGTCTTTATTTGGGAAACAAAATAACTATATTACAGTTATAGTCTAATGGATTGCAAGCTGTTTTATTAGAGTCAGCTGAATCCTGTTTAGCATAAAAAAGAACTCTGTTTGCTATCAAGAACACATTTACATTAATATGACTTTGACAAAGTAAAATAAAATCGCATTAAGATGATGTAAGTAGATAAGACAATGAAATCTCTGTGAGATAGTTTTGGCACACCAATTAGAGTCAAGTCCCTACAGGAAAGAAACATATTTTTATACCAAGTATCCATGTGTTTTTAAGTCATAGAGTGGCCAAAATTAATCCCATGCTTAAAATATTTCCAGCCAGGGAAAAGAGAAAGTTTATTATTGTTATTTTTATTTTTCCCTTGAAAGGTAAAATTTCTGATAAACTACATTTTTATTTGCAATAATACAAACAAGTTTTGTTCTCTGCACTAGCCTGTAATCATCCTGATTATTGCAAGGGACTTTCCAATATAGAGCAGCTGAAAACAAGGTTTTAGATTACATGGTAATTTAGGAATGCATGAAAAGCCAAGCAGTCACCATAATAGAGCACTGCACAAACTTCATGGCTTTTACAGCAAAACATAACATATGTTTTGTGATTCATTCAAATGATTTTTCAAGTTTTTTGGTCAAAAAATATGTCGAGCTCTACTATTGGTCCTATATTTAGGGAATCTTACTCTTGAAAAACGACGACGACACCACCCCCCCACTTTGATGTCTCTCCTTTTAGTTTGGTCATTAAAGCTCGGCAGTGATGGATGGTGATAATGCTGCGGGGTTTATGAGTAATCAGGCCTTGGCAGCCACAATATTTCTTTTGTAGTGAAACTTTAATATTCCTTTGGCCGTGCATAAACTTCTGCTTTTGGAATTACGCTGCATAAGCTACTCACTAAGCATTACAAAACAGATATTGCCCAAAAGCTGGTGTTTTATTTAACATCTGACAGGGTGAAGTGTCCCCCCAGGACACTCAGAGTCGGGCTGTAGCAGCCCTTGTGCGGTCAGAGCACGGCTATATTCACAGGAGGAGCCCCTGCCAGGGGAGAGGAATTTTTTGGCTGTGCCCCAGGCAGGGCACCCCGGACACCCCCACTCTCCTCCTCCCCTTTCACATACTTTTAGTGAACTTGCTGCAGCAAACACCAGGTGTCTCCACTTAGCTGGGCTACAGCTTTAAAAAGGGGCCTGCTACCAAAAGAAAAAAAAAAAAAAAAAAGAAGGGGAAAAAATTAGGGTTGTTCTTTCCATGGCTTCTATTGTGCTTGTTGCAATGCTGCGTGCGAGGACGAGGACGTGCAGATGCGACATATTTGTATTTTATTTTGTCACTCGAGACACCTCTGTCAGGCAAGGCAGGACTTTCCAGAGTTTGAAATAATCCAAATTCAATCACTTTAAAGCTGCTACAATATGCAAGTCCTGGCAGCCGTTTTAAATTAATGGAACATCAGATGTGCTCTGATCCTCTCAATTTCCTTAGGCAAGGGAAATTCTGCTGCGGTGGTAGCGGGAGGGGAAATATAGGGCTATCAGTAAAATAAATGTCAGCTTTTGTCTGCTGATAGAAAAATGCATACAGCAAAAAAAGAGATACAGTATTTATTGCTCTGTAATTAAAATCTATTTCTATATGTGGTAAGGATTATCTTAGTGGTTTGGACAAGTGAACGCTGTGCAGTCTGATCCACAGGAATGGACACTAAATAAAGCCAAAATACAAAACTGGTTTTTATTTGGCATTTTACAAATACAGCTCAATATTTTGCTTGCATATAGATATTTCTTTATTGTGCCTGCTCATGTGTTTATCAATAAAAATATTAAAATGCCCATCTTGAAAGTCCAGTTCCAAAGGACAGATTGGACTTTTGCAAGAACTGGGGGGTGGGGGTGGGGGAAGAGAGAGAAAATCTAAAAAAACTCCATCGCAAGATGCCAGCCCATGGTTTGGAGTTTACTTAGAAAGTGTAAACATTCATTGGGTTTGTCAAAAGGTTTGCAGACTTGAGAACCTTTTGATCAAACCTGGGCTGTGTTTTGAGGATACTTGCCCTGAAATATGGTTTTCAAGATGCAATTCAGTAGCTTTTGCTTTTGAAATACAAACAAGCCCAAAAATTCAAATTAAGGCTCTGAACCTTGCATAAAAGCAGAAGCTGTTATGGTGCATGGTTTTTGCTGATCTGTAGGGCTAATCACCCAGGGCTATGTCCTGTCTATGAGGGCCCACATTTTATAAAGTATTTTTCCTGAAACAAAAATACAATACAAGCTGTCAGAGTTAAATTGAGGACAAGGTATTTCTTTAATTCTGATTTTTCAGTTATTTGCTTTATATGAGGAGAGCCTGGCTTTTTCCATGCTAACTGGGACTCACATTGCCAGACAGTATGCTTAAAAGTTATTTTTAAAAATGCTAGGGTTTGAAGGCTCTTAAATCCTTTGATGTAAATGAAAATAAAATCATAGTCTGGAACCTAACAGAGACTTTTAATCTTGATCTTAAAAGCATGAATCATACTACAGCATAGAGTAAAACTATTTTCTGTCCTCTGCACTCACCTTCTCTACACATACTGATATTTGATATTTATAGGTGGCAATTAGAGCTCTCAGGTAGTCCCAGTGCCTCCTGCCAAGCTCTGCATGCAGTTACTGCCTTGCAGTCTATGGCTGAGATTTCTACAGCCTTGCTGCTTTTCTCATTTCAATATGACATTTCAAGCAAGTCTGATTAAAATAAAGCAAAGCAGAAGCAAAATGTCTCAAATTCCAGGTGTGTAATGTTGTGGCAACAAGTCTTAGACCAATTACTGTCTCAGAGCAGGAAAGCTAGTGGCAAGGTAGAGATGTTGCAATAAAATTACAGAAAAGCTCTGATAGCCACTCTGGAAAACCCAGCCACTGTTTTCTGCCAGATGTGGGGCAGAGCCCCAGTGCAGCCCCAGCCCAGCCCCAGCACATCTCCAAAAGCTGCTCCACTGGGTCTCAGAAGTGCAGCCAATACACAGATGCCAGGTTTCAAATACCAGATGAAGAAAGGCCAGCTGAAATATGTGGGTTTTAATCGGATTTTCATCTTGTAAAATTTCAGCTTGATGCTAAATGGAGAGCATCCCCTCCCAGATCTGCCAGCAGAGGCGTGCTTTCCCTATGCCTGCCTGGAGCAAAGGGTAGTGTCTGCCAGGATGCTCCCTCGGGATGGGCACTAAGCAGGGAGAGCAGGTACAGAACCCCAGGGCCTCTTTCAGTGCTCCCCAAACAAAGGCAGCAGTGAACTCGGCTGAGGATGCTCTCCTCAGCCCAAAGGGCTCCCCGAGATCTCCTGCCAAGCCCACTGCCTGGCAGCTACAAGGGTGCAGCAGCGTGGCTGATGGCAGCCAGGTCCATTGGTCCTTCACCCCAGTGCTCATGCCCAGGGAGAGCTGAGGGGAGCGGGACACAGCCTGTCAGTGCCCCTGCTGGTCAGCAGACACCTGCTGTGGTGGGAAAGGGGTACCGGGGCCTTGAGGGGTGCCATGGATGTTACCAGATCAGGCTTCTCTTCTCCAAGATCCTGCCATGGTTTTTGTCCCAGAAAATACTGTGATCAGCAAGAAATGAATTCCAGTATTTGTTTACTTCCTGCAGTCTCCTCCTGGTGAGTCTGAAGGCAACACAGGATGCTTCCCACAGTTACACCCACCACCAAATCATGACAGCAGAAACAATCAAGATGGAACTTCATCCTACCTTTATGAACCAGGCATTGAATCCCCATGTCTGAATCTTTCTGTATTTGAAACTTTCCATTGCCTTCATTGGAGTTTTAAGAGAAAGAATTTGAAGATTTGTCCCTAAATAAAAAGTACCAAATTAATATAACATCACGGTGGAGTTTCCATTTACTGCACACAACAGTCAAGATATTCAGACTTATGGCTCCCGCTGCAATTGTAATTCAGTTTCCTTGCTCATACATAATGCTTTTATCTACTCTGAATGAGGTTATCTTTAGTTCCTTAACAAGCCCATATAATTCAGCTGTCACAGCTTCCATAAGAACAATACCTTGGAATTTCCTGCCTTTAATTTGGACTAACTCCTGTCTATAAGCATCACATTAGCGATGTTTCCAACTTGTGTGGTGACTATGAAATCAATCATTACATACACACACTACATATATATTTATAATGCTCAACTACCATTTGCAGAGGCAACGTCTCAAAGTAATGTTAGGATCTCCTCTGGATAAGTGCAACAGCCTCAGCTGGGCTGTCTCCTGTCTGTTCCAGCCTTTGCAGCTGGGCTGTTTGCTGTGAAGGAAGTTCTCCTGCCCATGCAGGAGGAGACATCAGACATTAACCTGCCTCAAGTCCTTCCCTACCTTTTCTGCCATGAGGACTTCTCTTGTTGCCTGACCACAGGAAGGTGATCCTCAGGACAGAGATGCCTCTGACACACGCAGCTGGACCCCAGGTGCTGCAGAAGTGCACTGGGGGAGCTCACCCAGATGCCCCATTGCTCCGAGCCATGCCCAGCCCGTGAGGAGAGATTGCTATGGCTGCCTCTATTCCGTGAGGAAACCAGGCAGGACATTCAGCAGCTGAGCTCTGAGGCTTCCCAATTAGCCATCCTGGAGTGCACTGACAGATGGCTGGTTCTATTTTTGCCTCCCTTACTCCAGGCCCATTCATTCAGTGCACTCCTTTTGATTACATAGACCCATGTGCCCAAAACCTCATCCCCTTTCTCCTGAGCATGTCAGCTGGTCTGACAGGAGATGTTACCTTTCTCTAAACAACCACTCTAGAGCTTCACCATTTGTTTTGTGGCATGGAAGGACAACTCCAGTTTGACTGTGCTCATACTTGGCAGTTCTTGTGAGCATCAGACCAACAGCTCTTCACAGAAGTGCAAATTTTATCTCCCTTGCCCCAGAACCACCCTTCCTACAAACCAGCAAGCCAAGCTGGCAAGGAAAGGCACCAGGATTCAGCAAAAGGCAAGAAGGATTCAGCACAAGACCTGATAAACGTCCCTTTCTAGGCTTCCTCCCTCAAAAGCACAGGTCCCCAGAGCTCAATATACAGCAAGGCCAAAAACATATGCATAGGCAGAGCAACCCAAGAGTGACATGCTATTGCATTCCTTCTCAACTGGCTCCACATTTTCTTCTCACCCCGAAAGTTTTCTAAAACTTTGCCTGTATTTTCAAACTAAGAATGTCCTAATTTGTGGAATAAAGAGACCAGGGATCGAAACTAATACCAGAGTAAGGCTGGGTTAGGGTATTCTCCAGCATACCTCTGGGGGACCAAGCTGCAAGCTGTGCTTTGTGCACAGAGTGGCAGGAGCCCAGCCGAGGGACTCAGGGATACCTGAGCAGAGCCAGCACCACACACAGCCATTTCTGCAAAGATCTCAGCCTGGAACCCACTGCTGCTTAGGAGAACAGCTTTCACATATTTATCTCCTGTTCACTTGTGGTCAATGGTCTTATGGAAAAACAGCATCAATAATGAGTAAGTAGCAAAAGATGTGCTCTACCTTTCCAGCCCCGGCCATTAACGAAGAGCATCAGGTGGTCCAAAATTACTTCACCTTAGTCATGTTGTTTTTTACCAGCTGGGAACCTGGCCCAGGTTTTCTCTGGTTCATGAGGGAAATAAACCATATAGTATCATGGCTGAGCTGACGACGCAGGTAGACCACAATTTCCACAATATGTGGCTGGATAGAGGATAAGGCTGTTTGCATTGACCAGATGGCACCAGTGCAGTTTACCAAGTGAGGAAAAATTATCCAGCTACAGAGAGGCTGCTGCTGGCTTGGCTGGGGCTCTGGCACCAACTCTCTGCACGAACCCCAGCTTTCTAAAGAGTCTGTGAGAAGATGCGGTCCAAGGCTGAGCAGGCGGTGCCAGTGACACAGTGGATGCATATGTTCCCAAGAATACTGAGGGGCAGCCTGGCACTCTGGCAGGGGCTGGAAGCTGCACAGCACATGCATATGCAGCCACAGCCATCATTAGGGTTTTTCTGCTTTGGCACCTCTTCCTAATTTACTTAATTTCTATTTATGCCATTCTGTTTCTGTTTTGAGCCTTTATCAGATACTGGCACGTTTTGCCCAGAGCCAAACTTTGGAAGGCGACTTTGGAAAGAAGTCTTTTTAAGGGGGGGATAAAAAAAAGTCAGAACACTAGGAAGGGCTGTTCCCTAGTGAGGGGTGACCACTGTAACTGCAAAAAGACAAATGGACCAATCCCTAGGACGAGGCCAGTGCTCTCCCGCCTGGAGACGCAGGTCCCTGAGGGTCTCTGGAATGTACCTGGAGAGTCTGTGAAACCTCATGGGAAAAACCAACCTTGTTGACAGCAGCTTTCCACATCTGAGTCGGAACCTCCATTGGAAAACGGAGAGAGAAGTCTGCAAAGCAAGAGAGGTCAGAACCTACAGCATAAGCATGTCCCAGCTCTGTCTCTGAGGTAGCCAGTAATTGTGTCCAACTCATAATCACTTCTGAAATAAACCACTTAGTTACTGCAGTCATTCTGCAAAGCTCAGGCGGGGTGGGGGTAACATTCTCTTTTCCTTGCCTCCACCTGTGACCCGGTGATGTGCTTGTTGTGGCTTGGCTGGAGGACATAGGGAGGGAGCTCCTGAGAAGCAGCTTCTAGGGAAGAGTTACAGACGCCGTGTAAGAACAGCGCTGATCGACAGTGTCGGTGGTTAAACTCCGAGAGCTCCAATACAAGTAGCAGATGAGAAGAACACAGCTGCTGATATTGATGTGTTGCTGGCCTTATGGAATGATGATAAACATCTGGAAATGCACGTAATGCATTGAGGAATAGGGATAGAATGAAGAATTTCAGGCTCAGTGGAACATCACAAATGAAAGGGCAATCAACTGAGGATGCTGAATTCTTCCTTTACAAATCATTTGTAGATCCTTTTACTGCTTCATACTACAATGGAGATCAGTCCCCTGGCTTTTGGAAGACACACATGGCAAGGCTGCAGGCTTCCAGGCTGACCCTGTTTCTCTCAGTCAATGACTGATGCAGAATGGATCCACAGATCTTCCTTCTTGGAGGAGCTTTCTTTCTTCGCCAGCTCCCCGAATAATTACATGGTTAGTGAGTGTTCTGTGCAGGGCAGCCCCAGGCTTCAGACCACCCTGCTCCCTACACATTTCCAAGGCCAGGTGGGCACTGACAGATGTAGGACATCACTTCAAGTAATTTCCCAGTGGGGCCAGTTACCGAAGGACTGAAAGCCCTGTCTAGAGCTACCTTAAAACTGAGGAGCTTGTTTCTGTATTTCCATGGCTCTGGTGTTGTACTCTGCCATCAGCTTTAATTGTTGCTGCTCTGAAGAAAGCCTTTGTTCAGTACAATTGCCTACTCCACTGTGACATCATCCAAGGCTGTGTAAAAAAAGCACAGCCTGGAGTAGTCAGCCATGTGATGATGTATAAATAGCACTGACAGAACAATATTATAAACTCTATTGGTACAGCTGAGATAAAGCCTGCGAGTTGCTGATTCATCTAAGATATTGGCTTGAGGGATGGCATGAGGTTCAGCTACAATAAACGTTCTCAGCTAAAAGCATATTACTTCACCATGAATCAGCTGCTCAGATCTTTCATTCTTTTCGGAAAAGTACCTGTCTCTTCCTGCTTTGGTCCTCCATTACTGTACACATGAATTATAGGGCCTGATTTTATTTCTGCTTCCTTTATGCTGAAATATACCACAATCAGAGAGTTCTCAAAGGCTTTATACACACATAGGAAAAGTAAAGCATTCCTAAAACTGCTTGCCAAGTGCTTGGTAACAGCAAGGTTTATGTTATTGTTCACAGCTCTGTTTCTACTTTGCCTGCCACTAGAAAAACAAACAAGGGACCATTATTTCAATAAACCTGGAAACACTGAACCATACTTCCAACATATCTGAGTAGGTAATGACTAAATCATTTTATGGCTTTCAGTAGGATCCATGAAAAGTCAAGTACAAGTCCATGTACAATGTGGTTTTGAAATGGACAAAATGAAACCTCACACCTTCCTGCTGGATCTCCACGGACTGCGGGTGACAGAAATGAGCTCTACCAAATGTGATCGCTTTGCAATTTGGCACCCACGATTGCACTTACTGGTAACTTACTGAATTTCTGTGCGCTGGCAACTCAAGCCCACCCTGTGTTCCTCCACAGCACAATCCTACATTGTGATCATCCCCCACACGAGCACCAACTACATGGACATCCTGCCCTACTGGAGCAGCTTGCTCGGTACAAGCAGAGCACTTCATCTGCTGACTGCGTCTCGCTTGCATCAAAGCTGCTCGTTCAGGACCATTAAAATGAGCAAGGCTTATACAATTACGGAACTTTATATTAATTTTTAAAACTTGCAGATGTTGCAATCTGTACATATGGGAATAGTGCCAAATGTTATGATGACAGAAAAGAGTTATATTGGCTGGAGTTTAAAAGTAAGGAAGCAGGAAAAGAAAAATCTCACCCTACCGCTATCAAGGCACTGCATGTATCTGGTTTTGCACGCAGCTTCTGGTTAGCAGCTTTGCCTTTCTGATAGTGAGTTAATCAGCTAATGTTTTTATGAGCACAAAACCAATAAAATGGTGTGGGGGAAAATGACAATAAATGACAATAAAAATCCCTTATTTGCTTTTGATGTGCTTTTATATTCACTAAATCCTTCTTGCTCTGCTCAGAGAAGACCTTTCTGCACTGAGTTTCAGACAGCAATGCCAGCATATGATCCTACATATCTGCTGCTTGTGTCAACATCCTTCCGCAGGGTGTGCATCCTTTGGGATGCCACTGTGCCGCTGTGCAGGGGCTCAAAGAACGTGCAGCTCTTGGGTTATTTTGGCTGAGGCTGCTGGAGGATCAACAGGCTGAGGTGCTTTGCAGAGAGCACTGAAGTGACGCTCAATGATCTGCATAAGCAACATATGTTTTATATTATCAACATCCCTTTTGTATTCCAATTGCATGTCAGTACTGGTAGAGCCTACTGATGCAAAGACCAGCTCCAGCTTTGAAGCTTGAGACAATAACAAAATAACCTGCTATTTGTTTATGTTAGTAATAAAATCTACCATCAACTACTATTTGGTTGTGGCCTTTGACATGAAGGCTGGCCAAAGGAAACCTCCTCAGTGAATAGGAAATGAAGGAAGTGGATGGGTTGACCGTGGATTTTCTAAATCTAGTCCAAGAAGTTGATGGTTATGCTTAAAGTTTTCAATTCTTTTAGACCCCAGCTTTCCAAAAGACTGCTTGGAGGACTCAGAGAAATTGTAGCACTCACTTTGTCCCTGGATAAAGGCTTTGAGAGTTGGTGCAGAGCCAAACACTACAATTATGGTTTTCCTGAATCCATCAGAAGCGGCCAAGGAGCAAGGGCACATGCACTGCCTCAGCATAGCAGGCTCTCCCCATTGCTGTCTTCCCCAAGCATCCCTCCCTGCTTCTCCTGTGTCCCAGCCTCTACTCCTTCTGCCACACGGTCAGCTGTGTGGATTATCCTGTGCCTTGGGGCTGGAAGAATGTGTGCCCTTGTACTGTACTATGAAGCCATCTGAGGGACTGCAGCTGCATGTGTGTAATCACCAGATAGTTGTGAACTGAGATTTGTGCCACTGCAACTATAGGCATGGTACCTGGGAAGAGATCAAAGGTACCTTTTGCACACAATCAGTTCTTATGTGTTAGGGTTACATTTCTAGGGTAGAAAAAAGCTGGTTTATAGAGCACACCTAAGCAGGCAATTCCAACTCCTGGTATCTCTTCCCCAGATCTCCACCACTGGTAAGCATGCGAAGGTAGTGTTGCCTCACTCAGCCATGGATTTTACCACAGAGCATTCTGGTAACACCACAGACTCAGGTGCAAGACTTCCAAAATAGCAGCACAATTCATTCCCACTCCCAGTTCAATGGAACCTTTCTGATTATTTTCGCAGCATTCTGCAAGGATTGTTTCTTTTCCTGCTGCGTGAAACTGAAAAGCTCCTAATGTGTTCCTGAAATGCCTTGTGAAGTTAATGTGGCTTATTCTCTATCATCAAGAGAATGATACTGGAACGAAAGAAAGTGCACTTTTTTTTAAAGTTTCTTAATATTCAGTCCTCGTATGGCATAAGGGAGTAAACTCTCAATTACACGAAGGCAAATACCAAGAAATCTGTCAAAGCCAATAGAGTTATTCTGGACACCTGAGTAATTTGTCCCTTGGTATGATTCAGTCTCCAAAATTCACTCTGAATATCCTTAATAACTGTTTGCTATTCACCTACATTTTTAGCTCTCTTGTAATTCTAACGTTTTTCCATGTTTCACGAATAGCTGGAGTCAGTTTCTTTCAGATGATGCTGTTTCCCCAAGTTGGCTTCCCTATGAATAGCCTCCATCATCACTATGCTACTTTTGCTCAAATGTTTCATTTTTAACAATAAACATCTATCCCAGATGCCTTATTTTCAGCTTCATTAAACGTTTCACTAGTTCATCCTGAGTCATGTCAATATTTACCTTGGACATGGTTCCGTATCCTTTCGTTTCTAAGACCAGAATTCTCCAGACAAACTTATTGTTCCTGGCTTGACTTCTACAAGTCACAGCTTAAAACTTTTTTTGATGTATTGAACAACATGCAAATTCACCCAGCCATTTGCTTTGCTGCATGCTGCCAGCTATGCCTATTCCAAACATCTCTGAGCTGATTCACTTCAACTTCTGTGTACACACAGGCCCCAAACCTGCACTCAGTTACTATGAGGTAATTTCAAAGCCGTTTAATAACAGCAATTAGCAGAAGAGAAAGCAGAAACCAGCTATCAACCTTTTGGGCACAGAACCACAACAGACCATTTCCACTGACCTTTTGCATCATAGAAAAAGGTGTCAGGAAACAGAAGGGGTTGCCAGGCCCTGCAGGGTTGTGTTGGCCTTCACTGCGCAAACCCGGATGTTTTTCTGGGAGATGGGACTGCGATTCCTCACTCCAGCTCTCTCCCCTGCTCCTGAGCAGCAGGACTGACTTGTTCTGAGCTGTGCAAGGGAAACCTGAGGCATCTCAGCGTGCTCATCCCAAAGCAGTCCTGAGCTGCTGCCCACAGCCATCCACACCCAGGCTGCTCCTCACTGCTATCAGCGCTCCTCGTGCTTGCTTCAGGGAAGTTCTTCTAAATATGCACAAGACCACCGGGAACGAAAGTGGAAGAACAAACTTTGAGAAGTGGAATTTTCTGGAAACTTTTCTGGATCTTTACTCCAAGTTTACTTCAGGTCCTGTTTCAAAGCAGTAGCACAAAAAAGGTAGTTTGAGGTTTGATATATTTATATTTTATATCCATGTACTGCCCTGGAATAAAACATTTTGAATTTTATATTGGCTATAAAAAAGCAAAGGTGTCAAGCTGGGAAAGTGCTTTGAAAATAACAAAGGACTTTATGTGGGATTGTTTGAGGTCATTTTATATGTTGTTCCTGACTGTATTTAAAATACCTCCTTTCAGTTTGAAATGCCTTTATCACTCAAATGAAATCAGCAGTGCAGACTGGCAGGGAAGCTGGGCATGCACCACAAGGGAAAAAAGCACTCAGAGTTTTGGACACCTCCAAAGTGAATATTATACTTGTGCCATCAACCCACATTTGTCAAGAGGTGTCAATATGGCCTAGAGAAGCAGTGAGCTACATTCTTGTGAGAGGGGAGGCAATTTCACATCACACCAACCTCCCTGAGCAAGGTACGCCTAGGAGCAGGTCAAGGAGACGGCTTTAGATGTTACTCTGGGTGCGCAACAGTTTTCATCACAAATCCAGGATACTGTGCTGAGTTCACAGTGCAACCATGTCAGTGATGGCCACACATCACTGTGTGGCAGACACATGGGGCTAGCTTAGAAATCCCTTGCTTGGGTGCTTTGGCAATAGCAGCACCAGTAAGTAACTGCTGCAGCCAGCCCACACGCTGTTGCCGACATCCCAGAAAGAGCCCGTCCACACAGTGAAATGAAGGTAATATTTCTGTGCACCCCTGACCCCACTCCAGCTCACACACTGCTCCCCTGTGCTTTCACCCAAAGGGCTGTACTGCTGACAGGACAGCTGAGGGTTTATTTGGTTGGGAAGAATTTGCTCAGCTCTAAAGCAGAGGTGATAATTTTCTTCCTTTGGTCTAAGCTAGAATCAGAGAGATGAGCTTGAAACAGGCCTATTCAAATTCCCTTCTCTGCCCTGTGTCCCCTGCACATTCACTCCAGTGAAAAAAAAGCAGCTTGAGGGACCACTGTCTCCCACAAACACACAGAGACAGAAGATAAAAGGGAATGGTTGAATACTAGATTAAATGCAAGTTTCATGTAAATGATCACTTACAGAGACCTAATAAATGATTCTGTGCAAGGCATCGTCAGAGGTTTTGCTCTGCCATTTTTGTTTTGCATGTGTATTTAGGAGCTTTTTCCCCTTAGAGGATAATGTTCAGGTTTTAAAATTTATATTAATCTGTCACTACATTCATCTGTCACTCTTTGAAAGAGCTTCTTTTTTTAATAAAGTGTCTTTTTTTTTCTTTTTCATGTGCTGCTGTATCTGAATGGAGTATTTAGGATAAGCCCTTTCAACAGCAGTGCTGCACAGGATGGGATGACATGTAGGAAGGCAGCTTTTTATAGAGTATGATCTCTTTTGACCCAAACAACTAATAAGAATTTTAGAGGTTTTATATTTACCCTGGTTAGGGACTGTCAAAGGGTCTTCACTGCAAATCTCTCTGCTTCTAAGCACAGTCTACATTTCCAGAGCAAAGGAAGAACCCACAAGGGACAGAGGTTTTCCTGACAGACCCCTCCCCTCCCCCGCCAAAAGCTCTCAGGGTGGGAATTTGTTTTGGGTTTTTGTTGGTTTGGGTTTTTTCACCTCTATTGGGCCTGGGGTGCTACTCTAAAAAAATTATGAATTGCTCCCTTCAGAGCAAAGGTCTTTGACAGGCTGTGCTGGGCACCAGCAGGTGTCCTCTCCCTGCCCTGCACCCCACCTCCCAGCCAGAGGGCACCACAGGCAGCAGGTACCCACCTCCACCTCCCTGTCTGGTGTGGCTGTGAAAATCCCCCTGTGAGGTGCAGCCAGTCCTTCCACCTCTGCTTGGAATATGCATGGGGAGGAACAATAAAGGAAGGTACCGGAAAAAAACCCCTGATTTGTGTCTCAATGTTTCTTGTGCTGAGTGTGCTCTACCTCGTCACCTAACTAAAATGACGGGAGGTTATTGTGCCCTGATCAATCAGTGTGTTTGCTTCCTCTCCTTCACTCTTTGCCTGTATACCTTCAATTATTATTATTATCCCCAATTGTTTTTTTTTTTCTTCACATCAAAATACCTGGAAGCGTTCCAGTAACTCTTTCCTGTTGCTAAATATGAGCGTTTTATTTTCTAACACACTTGAGCTTGCTTTACACGTAGTATTTCACGCAGGGCCCAGGATTTCAGTGCTGATTGCAAGACAGAGCCGTGCTATCCTACCTGTTTGAGTTCTGTTTTCTCTGCAGCTCTGGGAATTTCCATTTCACTCATCTTCATTCCCACCAGCCATCCTGCATTTGGCCATATGATTGCTTTCCTCCTAGAACAGAGGGGACAGTCATTCAGCCTGCAGGTCATACCTAGATTATCTTTAATCACTGTGCAGCTTTGCTGACTGCAATCTCATTTCTTCTTTCAGAATGAGGGAAAAACCCTCCATGAAAAGACAGGGAGTGCAAAGATACTTCTGAATTAGTCACAGAAAACAAGGTTCAAGGTTCAATTCTTATTACCAGTCTGTCCAGGGGAAACACAGGGTGACTCCAGTAAAATCAGTGGGACTGCAATGGTGTAGCCAAGATCCACATCAAGACAGAGGTTTGGAAATAGGCTGCTCTGAGCATTTCTTTTTATTAGACATCTCATCTCCTGCTTTATGAGTTATTTTGAAGATTTACTGTATTCAAGTAGAAGCAGAAGTTCAGATTATGAACTTTGATCGCTCATGGTTTATTCAATATTTTTAATAAAGTTTGAAAAGGTTCCCTTCCATCAAAGAATGTCCCCTTTGATTATTCAATTGATTTTGATTTTTTCTTCATGGAGAATACAAACCAGTGTACTCCTTTGCCAGTTATTTACAGGCAGCTTCATAGCACACAATAGAACAATTATTTTCTAAGTAAAACAGCTGTGATCAGAAATGTTAATAAACTACTCAATAGTGCAGAATCTTTCGCTTCCTTTTAAAAAAAAAAAGGCCACACAATAAAGACGTATCAAGCCATTTTTAATATAATCTGCATAGTTTCCAAGTAACATAGTCAGTGAAACAGAGTTGTCTTAAATGGCCTTCTTCACATTTACAGCTGTAACAGCTGCAGTAGCAGCTCTGTTGGTCTTGATTTCATTCAGCGTACAGGATCAACATAAAATCTAGGCTGAAAATTAAATGGAGTAAAAGTCCCCCTGACAGTCAAGAGAATGATTTTGGTCCAAGAGTATTTCTGGCCATAACTCACTTTCAAAAGCAGCTTTGTCATTTGTGCCTGGCCTAGTCCCAGTAAGTACTATTATGATTTGTTACATTTTCTATAGAACCAGAAGACCATTTATTAGCCCCAAGGTATTGTATTGAGCGTCAATTATGTAATAGGCATTATTCCACTGAACATCCGAAGCTTTGTAAGAAAGTTTTAGTTCTGGAAAGAAACGTACAAGGTTCTCAAATGATTTTGAGGAAGATCAAACTCTCTCTTTTTTTCGCTAGTTGAAAGAGGAAATGTTCCTTCTTGATATAAATCATGAATAATTTGAATAGACTTTTTTCTAAAGAAAAAAACCTCCTTTTTCTTTGAAAGCCATTGATAGCTTGGGATTCAAGCAGAAAAGAATAAAAGAAGAAATAATAGTTTCTTGCTAGGAGAGAACGTGATAGGTATGCTGCCAAATTAGCGAGATTTTAATTTAATTATAACTGAGGAGTGCATGTGTGATTTGCCTGCTTATGAGTGAGGAATGGGGGTCTCCCACACGTGGCAGAGGAGGGGCAGGTCCTCAGCCCTGCTAAGGGCCCCTTGGGGCTGGGTTTGCAGCTGGTGCTCGATGCCCACAGCCCAACTGCCTGTTGAGTGCCCTTCATGGTTCAACAACACAAACTACTGATACCTCATCCAATCTCGAGCCATCTGCACCTCCCAGACTTGTCTGGGACCAGATTAACTGCCATCAAATAACTGGTTAACTAGTTACCTGACTGCCATAAAATAACTGTAACTGGGCTGCCATAAAATAACTAATAACCAGTTATCTGGCATCACCCTCCTTCTATTGTCCCTTAGAGTTTGTTTAAAAAAACCCATAGATTTTAAAAAGCACTGACATCTAAATAAAAATTGATCAGCTCCAAGCAATTTCACCCTTCACAAGCCATTTTACATGATTGAAGGCTTCAGCTCCCAGTTCTCAGAGGCTTCTCCAGCTCTCAATCATGTGTGAATTTTCCTCTGCTCTCTGTCAACAGCCAAACACAACAGTTCCTGTAACCACCAGGTAAAAGTCAGTCCAGCTGTTGCCCCGATTTTTCATTTTTTTAAACTAATAACAAATACCCTCCCACACACAATGCAAATACAACACATACATGCAACAGCTGTTCTGCTTCAGAGTAGCAAAGCCAGTAACTCCAAGGTATTCTCAGGAAATGGAAAAGCAATGTTCTTAAGGCTGACAGATTTCTGAAATGATCTTTATTTAACGTATGCTCGGTTTAACTGGTATTTTAGTAAAATGACTCTTCATGCCAGCTGAAAAGAAAGTAGAGAGTAAATCAACATGCTTTTCTTTCAGATAGACTTCAGTATCTCAAAAATTCACCAGTGGGAATGTGCTGCCAAGGTTGCCCACCTCACCCATTACAAACCCAACCAATCCAAACAGCACTGCTATGACTGGGTGAGACTACAGCTGTAGCATAGGTGTGGTTGCATCTGTTTTGCCCTCTGTGAGAGCACGGAAGAAGAAAGAAGGTGATGGATAATGCATTTTAGCCATAACCGTGCCATCCCCCGGTTATTTTTGCAGTACAAATGAGTTATGTAGGGATGAGTTGCATTTGCATTTCATTCACCAATTCCATTCAGAGAAGTGGTTAAGCGCCCTTATTTTTCACAGTAAGAGAAAAAAAGTTGGATTCCTGGTTTATCTTAAAAAAATGGGAAGTAAAACGCATGTGCAAGTAGCACATTTATTGCATCAAGGGAAATAAGGCATCAAGCCAGAACCTGATCTTGTTTGCCACTATGTAAATGATGAGTAAGTCTGGTAGGGTCAGCAGAGCAGCAGAGTCACATGAGTCACAGCACAGTGCTCTTTGGAAAGATTGCTCCATGGCTAAATATACCACTACAGTCGCTTCAAGAAAAGCTCTGCGTCAACTTCTAATAAATGCTGGCGGTGACGCTGAGCTCTGGGCGCTCGTAAAGCCAAAAGAATGAACAGGAATTAACAAGTGGCCTTAAAAACATATTGAAGAGAATGGAAGTTTTGTCTGCGCAAGAACTGAAGAATCAGACCTTTGGTAGCGAAAATCATGACCTAATTTTTCCGCCACACGCATTTAGCAACCTTTCAAGTGGGTCTGGGGGGAAAAAAAAGTAGAAAAGGAAACAGAATTTTCTTCAGGATCAAAGTGCAGAAAGTACCATTAAACTCAACGGACCAAGTTTGTGCAAGTTACCACTCAGCTTTGTGAAAACACATAATTTTTACGAGGCTTGTCCCAGTAAATGATGACTTGCTCCTCCCATGGAAATGCAATAATGAACCTACTGTTATCAGTGAACATGGACAGCCACACTGACAGAAGCCAATCCAACACCACATCCCCGTGATTAAGCAAAACAGTAATTCCAATGAGCACTCTTTATATCTCCATCTGATATGCACAGTGCTGAATCTGGAAAAATAAGAGCTCAATAAACCATAAAAGAAATGCCCTTTGATCTTTTCTTTTTTCAGTGGGGCCATAATTTAGTGCTATTACAACAGTAGTTTCAAGTAACCAAAATTGCTTATCAAATGTATGTTTGTATTCTCTATCAACAAAGTCCTGAATTAGAAGAGATTTCATAATTCCTTATGAATTGCTCTCCTACCCAGTCTTTCCGCTGGAAGCCTGATTAAATGAGTATTATTTCTTCTTAAGTGGTTTTACAGGTCGTTTATCTTAGATTTATGAGTATCAACCTACTTTAGAAGGTATTAGATAGCTTTAACGTTTGACACGTATTCTCTAAATCATTTACAGTGCTCTCCATTTGCACTAGACGATTGGTAATCTTCTCAATATTAGGTTTTATTGACAATGCACCATATAGAGTCCTTATTATATGGTAATGATTTAAGATAGGTGCAGGATTGGGAACTAATAAATCCAAAAGCTCATTTTTGATTGTTGACACAGAGCTGAGGAATAATGTGCATCCATCTAAATCACTCTGTTTCTCAATAACACCACACACACACGTGTTTAACCTGCTCGGAACGCATCGCAGGGATGTGCAAACAGATCCCAATTCTTGCTTTGAGCCTGATGGATTCACGCGGGAATTTCCATTTTTACTCAGAGAAAACCCCCAGAAGACGTGAGGCTCCCCCGTGGTGTGGAAGCACCTTTCAGCGTGTGGGAGGAGCAGGGACTCATCCCGGCTGTCCCGGCTCTGCCCAGCTCCCC
>VZRV01001172.1:0-56285 GCA_013398115.1 Falcunculus frontatus | reverse complement strand
CCCCCGGCTCATCCCGGCTGTCCTGGCTCTGCCCAGCTCCCCCGGCTCATCCCGGCTGTCCTGGCTCTGCCCAGCTCCCCCGGCTCATCCCGGCTGTCCTGGCTCTGCCCAGCTCCCCCGGCTCATCACGGGCTGCTGCTGCTGCTCCAGCCCCAGCACAGCTCTGTCACACCTGAGTCACGCCACGGTAAATATGCCCAGTGAGATCACTAAGTATTTCGTCTGAGTCGGGAGTTAGCAAAACTGAGATCAAGGGCTTAAAAATTATCCTCATAATTTATATTTGGGAGACAGCATTGAAAGCTGACATATATCACAAAAACATACCTTCATGTAGCTCCACATAATAATAATTTCACAAAAATATTGGCATTGATAGTAACAGAATTCACTTGAATAATTGATTCCACTACTTCAATAGAAGATCAGCCCCCATATCTATATTACTCACAGAAAATTAGAGTAGAAGATAAAAAAATTAAAGTGAGAGCCTTTGGTAGCAAATGAACATCTTTCCACTGAGTTCTACAGAATTAAAGTCTCATCTGCAACCCTGTAATCCAAAGGTATGTCTTTGAAATGCACTCAGGAGATTTGTATCAGTCCTGCTTTTGTAGTATGTCACTGGAAATGGTTTCTAGGGCATCGGAGCTGCATGATCCAGCGACTTTTTAAGTTGAAATGTGACATTTCAAAAAAACGCTGGAATGATCTCAGAGCAAAATCAACACAAAAATCTGCATCCCTCTTTTATCCAAACAGATGCCTGCTAAGAAAACTCTAGTGAAAAACTGGGGTTAGTGGCAAAACTGCCCTGTGACAATTGCACACCACAACTGAGAGCAGCAGGGAAGTACAGCAAAGGGGTGTCTTTCTCTCACCTTGCTCATTCAGGAAACAACCCAAAATCCTAATTCAGGCTAGAGGCCTCTCAGGCTCACTCAGATGTTTACAAATGAGTCAGGAACAGAGGAAGTGGTGCTACTAAACACTGAGCACCCCAAACTCCAATCACTGTAAAACCCCTGTTCAAAGCAAAGCGTTGCTGTTACCTTGTCTTACTTTGGCAAGAGCAGACCCAGATTTACTGGGAAAAAGGAGAAAAATAAACCAAACCAAAACCAATAGCCTCCTGAATGAGGGCTCCCCAGGGCCATACACACACTTCTGCCCTCATCACAAGAGAGCACGTGTAGCCTCCCTAACTACTAACCCATTAGCAGGCAATTTTCTAACACGCTGTCGAAGAGCAGAATTATCACAAGTTCCATTTTCCTTACCAGTGGAGCTAACTGCATTCTGAAATGTGCTATCTACATATTTTTAAGCTTGTTTCATTCACTCAGTTCCTAAATCAGCAAAATTTAACAATCTTCAACATCTCCCTGCCATGAGTGAAATTTCTTTTACTACTGGGAAGGAGGGAGGAGGTCAAGAAGGCTTGGGAAAATTTGTTAGCATGATCTGTAATATGAATTTGGCAGAAAAGAAATTGAGAACATTTCTTTGGAAAACAATCAAAGGGCAAAGTTTTCCTCTTGGAGCTGCGTGGTAATTCATGACTTACATGCTCCAAAGAAACTTGCTGCTCTGATGATTAGAATAGCAAACTATTTGCAGTCTGCCTGACAGACCAAAGATGGTCATTTTTCCTCCCTTTGTCAGTATCTTTCTGTTCAGGCAGGGCCACGTGCGTGTCCCTTGACACATAGATAAAGACTGAATGATGCATCTCTGCTCGGGAGGATTAATCCAAGTTAGATATGGCACGAAAAGCAGTGACAAACAGTAACAGGGCATAAATTCTGGCTGAGTCTTGCAGAGACTGACAGATGCTCTCTCTTACCTGCATCTCAGCTGCTCCTGCTGTACAAGGAAAGTCAGCATCTTCCTGGTTATCCACTCACACCACCTCAACACGCACAAGCCACCACTACAGCTGAGGGTCTTGAAAGCCTCTGAGCTGAGGAAACTTGAGCCTTCAGTATCCACTGCAGCTGGGGTTCATCAACAACACAAAATGACAGCATGGAACTTATTGCCATTGAATAGTGTGGTGGGCAGGAGCACAGCTGAGGTCAAAAAAGAACCGGACAAACTCACAGAGATGATGACTCTGATGACGTCCTTCGATTTCAATCGGTGGGTGCACACTCTGGCTCCACAAGTTTCTAAAGCACCAATCCATGGAAGGGGTATGCCCTTAGGATGCCCTGTTCCTATGCTCTTCCCTAAGCATCTCCCACAGCCAATGCCAAAGTTAGCAGCCTGAGATACTTGGATCCTGCCCTGTCCAGATATGACATTTTTGATGCTACAATCAAGGCAATCATAAAAATAAGCAAGAAAAGTGTCTTGGCTGAAGTTTAAAATATGTAAGATTCAAATGTCAAGAAAACGCTGTATGAAAGATCTTCAGAAATGGCTGGAAAGAGATAAATGAAAACTTTGAGACATTCATGTAGACCAGCCTCAGTGAAGGGAGGCAAAATCCTGATGCCACCTTTGCAGTCACCGGGGGAACAGGCTCACCTAAAAAGGTGCTGTGAGCAACCTTCAGAGGCTCCCACCATGAATGACCATCCACACCGGCATCCTAAAGTGATACAGCTCCACCAGCCTTTCTCCAGGAACACAGAAGTACCATGCTCATTTAGGAGAGTAAGTTTTTTGGACCCTTCTTCCTCACAGCCTCAAGGCCACAGGTCTCCCCTCTTGTTTCCCCTACCCTACCTGACCGGGGTGCTTGTAGCAACTCACCTTTTCTTTTTCTGTTGAGTCAGCTGCAGAAACATTCAAAAACACATTCAAAATACACACAACTCCCAGCAGCCCTAGGCAACTCTGTGAGTGAAGAATTCTTCATGAACAAACCTCCCATTTAGTGCACTCTCTGTTGAGACAACAACAGCACAGGCTTTAAAGCAGCACTACTGTGTTTAAAGCAGTCCACTATGTAAATGTCAGGTTGTTTCTACCCTGGAAATATTTTACATTCCGTTCTTTCTGCAGCATTACTAATTCCATGTCCTGTTTGAGGCTCTGCATCTGAGTGGGACTCTCAGTTACATGAGTCACTGCAACTATCCTTTGATTTTTTTTTTTTTTTTTTTGGTACACGTGATCCGAATCCACAACTGCCGGAGCCCAAAGCTTGATCCGCACACTCAAAGTGCCACAACAAAATGGGCTGAAATTCTCATTCCCAACATTCAGTTTGGAGCTGCTTGTGGCAAGCAGCGCGGTGTTTTGTCACTGCTGTCACTTCATTGTGAAGGGTGGTGGAGAAGCAGAGGGGATTTCACCTTGAACACAGCCCTCCCTAGACTGCCAGCTGACAGAACTTTGTGGCTCTCTTCTGCACCCTTCTGGGTCAGCCCAGGGCCAGACCTGTGCTCCAGAGGCTTTTCAGGTAAGTACAACATGCCCATCTGGATGAACGTGTTTGAGTGGTCAGCTGGATCATGTGCTGAAGAGCCTGATTTAAACAGGCCAGTGCTGACTTTGCCCACGTTTTGTGGTCAGGCTGGCAGTGTAGGTTATTGAAGAAAATGTCTTATTCTCACTTGTGAAAAGCTGAATTTGAAGCCTACGCATAGTGGCTTTTCTGGGAAAACAATTTTTCTAGGAATGCCAGTTACAATTTTAGGAAGGAAACAGTGTGGCAATATTCAAATTCAAATCAAAATTCGGTGCAAAAGAAGAGAAGCAAGGCTTGAGAAGAAAAGGTCATGAAAAAAACCTATAAAACAGGTAAAAAACTGTCTTTTTGTCTCCTTTCCCGTCACTTTCAAGCCAGCTTACTAGAAAAGCTGCTTCCCATCTAAACTTCCATCATGCTGTCAGTGTAATGCAGAAAAGCACTGCCTGAAAATAGAGCTTTCCTTTTACCAGAGGATAATTACTAGTTGTTCACTGTCTCATTATAAAATGCTAGTAAAGACCAGGATTTTGCCATGATGATGCTAAAAAGTACCAATATTATACCTTAAATAGGAGAAATGATACTGTTTCATCTGTCCTCTGCCCCTGGAAAACCACCACTTCTGTGGCAGACAAGGTAGAACACAACAGCTCTTCCCTTCCTTTCTGCAAGATCTATCTGCTTTAATTTGAGAGCTCTGTAGGGTGGGAACCCGTTAGGAACTATGCTATGCATGTGCATTGTAAAGAACTTTGTTAGATTAACAGTGTGGCAAAAAAAAAATCAAAGATAGTAATACCAAAGCCTCAAGTGTAGGTCCCAGGAATGACAGCATAATTATTTTTAGAGATGACTATAGCAGTAACTCAACATGACATGAGAGACTGGAGAAACAGCAAGCCTGATTTAAACCAATGGGAAAGCCAGGAATGCAGAATGGAGACTGTTCCTAATGCACCATATTGCATCTGAACATTTTGTTCCTACCCATCTATCCAAAGCATGACGTTTTGCATTTCATATTAACATTCTGAAGACATTAAAGGATTCTTCAATTCAATGTTCATATGCTGTGTCAGAATTCACACTCTGACTGCTTAGAGAGATGCTACGTCTACCTTTTACTCATCTTCCCTCCCTCAGGCTCCTAACCATCCTCCTTCCCGCTCCCAAAAAATCCCAGGGTCTATTCTTTATTGGTAGCATTATTTAGTTCAGCAGAAAGTTGGTTACAAATACAGTTTGTAGGATTTGGACTTCACTCTGGATTTCTGCACTACCTCAGCTGTTACGCATATGTACTAAGACTGACTGCTAACAAATCATCACAGTAATGCTTGAGGTTCATATACTATTTCTCATCTTCAAAGCACTTCAAAATTTCCCAGAGGTTCTACAAATTCTGGGAGAGGGAGAAGTCTTTGTTTAGCACTGGTCTTAATATAAACCACAGTCCTTTCTGCTTAGCACTACAGCAGGAATGTTGCAGCCCTCAGATTTAGGTCTGAAGTGCTAAACAATGCTAAATTGCCAATAACACATTTTCACTAAAAAGTATTTAAAATACTCTTTGTCATATGGACAGCTCTCTTCAAAAGTTCTGTTCTCACCTTTGAGTTCAAAACTAGGGAAATGGTGACATTAGCATAATGTCTTGGGAGACGGATTTATGTATCAAAATAAGGGACATTTTGATTTCAGAAAGTTTTGTTAACAAGAAAGTCATATTTCATAGGAATAAAATGACAAAGAACATAACCAGCAATCAAAATATTTTTTTAAAGGTAAAACTTATAATGCTTCACGAATTCCTTCAGCGTTCAAAGCAGAACAGTCAGCTTTTAATAGCTGAAAGGAAGCACTCACTAATTTGCTGGCCAGCACTGGAAAGAGTAATCAAGAGAACTTGGAAGTGAACCATTATAGGCCTTACTTCTCCTTATCATGTACCAGGGGAAGAACTTTTCTCAGTGCACGCGACCGAGTAAAACGCTCTGTCCCCTTCAACCAGAGCACCATTGGTTTGCAGGAGCTCCGTGCCCACACTGCACACGCACTCTGCAGGGCACACCCCGGCTCCTGGTGCCCAGGCACAGCTGCTGGCTCTTGTCTTTGGCTGTGGGACTGCTTCCTGCTGAGCTCATGGGAATGACCCTTCCGGCTGCATGCTCGGCGCTGTGCCCACTGGGAGCAGCCCCTGAGAGTCAGGCAGCATCAAATCAGACCTTTTAGGAGAACTGCTACAAGCTATTTTCTTCTTCTGACTGGCTGAGTCAGGCTTGCAAATTTTTTTCGTTTACCACCATCAAAAAATGAGGATGAAATGAAACAAAATCTAACTTTTTACTTAGTAGTAAAGAAATATGAAAGTGCAATGAATAAAACACTCTATTTCTCATGTACTCCACTAAACACGTAATCCAATCCACCCTTTACGCTTCAAAGCATGACTTGTATTTCACATGCTTTCTAGGGCACAGAGTTCTGTGACACAGTAAATACAGGCTGCAAGTTTGAAACATAGATGTTAAACTGGTTCTTCTGAGGTCATTTATTTGGTTGGATTCCTTTTGAGCATGAAACATTTCTGTAATGTCTGACAAAATAAGGAAACATTCTCAGATGAAAGGATACATGCATTCCAGAAAAAATTCCACTGAAATCTAAAGGAACTCTTCTTGGGAATACTGAAGTGCAAACTCTTCAGTTAATGCAATTTTAATATGGTGGAAAGAAAGAAGTGTAAGCTATTAAATTTTTTTTAAAGCTTTGGAAGCAAATTAAAACAAAGTAACATACATATTATTAACGAATAGCTACAGTGAAAAGTGCATAATTACATGTTAATTAAATTCTCTCCTTATTATATCTGCAGTGCCTCAAAATGATGTTTTCTCTCTGTGTATTCTCCTTGTAGCAACATTTCCTGAAAAAAACCATAGGTGTAAAGCAGAAACTGTTAAATATTTCACAACTGGGAGAATGAAACTGCAGCTTTTTTTTTTTAAGTCAGAATTTCTATTCAGAAATAAACTGAACTTCAACATGTTTTAATTATGTGTCCTTCTGTTTATAATCTTCATCTTAAGTCTAAACTAAACAACAACGCTGGCAGAACACCATAAATTTGAGCGACTGGGATGAAGTACTTCTAGGTAAATGTTAACAGAACCATTTTCCTCTATACAGAAATAATTTTGTTCAGGCAGCGAGCGAGCCTCTGTGTGTTCCATCCCCTACTGCCCAGCTTCTGCAAAATCCAGCATCACCTTTCTTATCTGGCTATTTAGGAGTTTTCAATTTTTCTGTTCTCCAAGTCTAAGCTTCTTCCTGCATTTGCAGCTTTTCATTTACGTCTGCCTGTAAAGAAAATCAGAAGAAAGAAGTGGTTATGATGGAGCTATCTTAGGCTGCACATTGTCTTTGTGGTCTTGACACAGTCTAGTGCAGCAAGACAGACATTATCCTGCACACCTTCCTGTTTTGCAGACAGAACGGTGTTCCAGCCTGTCCTTATGTGATAACACGTTATCATATTGCCGTGCACAATTCCGATGGATGGCATGGCTGCCATGAGCAGGAAGTGATCTGGGACAGCCATTCCTCACGTAACCTTGTCTTGGGAGATAGGCTAATTTGCCTGTATTCTCAGACAGCCTTAACCAATAAACACCAAATCAGAAAAATTACTTTGGGATCTGGTTGTTGCCACTGTTTTTCCTTTGCTGCAGATGTTTGTTCTCTAGTGTAACGTGTTTTATTGAAACAGTGCTGGAATTAGAAAGCATTACTGAAAATGAACAATAAAAACCTGTATTTCTGTGATGCTGCTTGTCTGTCTTAATTAAAACCACAATTATGAATTTGTATCTCATTCTGGAAATCCAAACTGCTGTAGACATTGAGTGTTTAATTTGCAATGTAACATTTGTGGGGAAGGTACAGGGGTTGTGACACATTCTAATGAAATCTTTGGCAGTGATAATGCATAGCAATCTCTGATTCTATGGCATTTGGAAATGTGGGATCACTGGAAAAAGGGCCACAAACACGGGTGTTTTATGGGTAATTTATGCATATTTATCAGTACCAGCATTGGTTACTGCAAAAATACAAGAGAAATGGAAGGAGTGCAATGACAGTATTTCTAAGGGTCATAAAGTTTTGTTCAAACAACTGGGACAGGCTCACAGGTCTTTTGCAGACTCTGCATAAACTGTTCCAAAACTCAGAGTTACATTCTTAATGGATTCAGGTAATTTTGACAAAGCAAATAGGTTTGTCCCAGAAGCGCTTGCATTAACTCGACATTTTAGGAACTTTGCAGCTTGCCAGTCCTAGAAATCCCTGTTGATGCTCCTCTGCAATCTACCAGTGGGTAACCACAGCTAAAATGTTTTCAAAGTTCTCAGTAGCTCAGATTAGAACCAAAAGGCTGGAATTTCTCTCTCAACTTTGTATCTTTGGAGACAGGCTTCACCATATTCAATCCAAGTGCCAACAAACATGTCTTCATCCCTCTACATGATGTGTGTACTTGATTGCTGGAACTCTGATCCTCTGGGCCAGTCCTTTCCCAGCCACTCCAGATGCCTTTTCTTCTCCAGTTTTCACATACTTTTGTCTCTGGTCCTACCTCCAGTGAAAATCATCTGCCACCACACTTCACTATGGCTGCTGCTAAGGCCCCTGAGTGTCAACACAGGGACATCAGACAAAAAGTTATTTCCAGGACTCAATTAGAGCAACAGTTGCCTTGTTAATGCATATGTTAAGACATAATGCAGATTGTGAAATCGTATTCCACATATAAGAAAAAATGGTATGAGTTTGATCATCAATCAGGTAAAAATCTAATTATAAGATTACTTCAGAGGTCAAGAAAGTGAGAAAACAGGTGAAAATGATACACTGGTGAAAGAGTTAAAACCTGAGGGGAAATTATTTCCTTTGTATACAACCAGAGTTGCAAAAGAAGGAAAAAAAAAGCATTTTTCTTATCTGTGCAGTTTTGTAAAGAAAAAAAACCCTCTTAGCGCTGATATTAATGGCATCAAGGTCAAGTGAAAACCAGGAATTCACTCTTTTCTATTGGTAGAGACAAGAGTAAGATAACACAGGCCAGAGATTCCCTCTGATTTCTAAAGACATTTTGAAATGGAATATGAACTCAAATAAGTAGATCTAATGATGCCATCATTATTCTAACTCATATTCCCCACTGATGCACAGTCCAAGTAAAGCAACTTATCAATATCACACTATTTTCAGATAATATTAGGTATTTATTAAACTGCTGCTTAGTCAATAATGTCTAGTGTGCTGTATCTGAAGTTCAAAGTGCCTAATGTCACCTGGTTGTTGCCAATAAGACCAAATTCCAGCAGTTCCTTGGTGCAACTCTGTTCTAGCAGGTTTGCTTTCAATCATTTCCTATTAATTCCAGAGACAATAGCTTCCTTTCCTTCCATGAACCTCACAGAAAGAAATCATAGATCTCTCAGAGTCTGTAGACCACATACTGACAGCTGATCTGTTCCATTAAGGCAGCTCTTGTGTAGTCACACACCTACCAGACAAAGCTTAAAATTGGCATAAATGAGTCATTTCTTACACAAATTGAAGGACGTGTGACATAGATGCATCTAACAATTTATATTAAGCACACATTGCATATACTCCAGCACAGCAGCTGGTCCTGACCCCCTGAGAAGGAATTTTATCACTGACATCACTGAGAGCAGGATTTGGCCCATGTTTTTGACACATAGTAAGGCTGAGGATGTATGTTGTCATATTACTGAGTATTTTTTATCTTATCATATGTAAGCTGACTAAACTAGGAGTTATTTATAGAGGCTAATTCACATTTTTACAGCATATGGATGTGCTTTTTGCCAGCTTTAGCACAAATACAGTTTATATTCATTAAGACTGAGCTAGCTAATTAACCATAGACAGAATTAGTGAATAGCTTTCTAGTAATAGTACCTCAAGGTTGCCAATAATTTCATTTGGGATTTCACACACTGCAGACTTCTCATCTTCAGCAGTGACTCCAGCCACAGCATCTGCCTCGGAAGACGCTGCCTCTGGACAGGGTTCTTGCAGATAATCCCCCTGGTCAGACCCCTAGCAGCAAGCAGCCACAGGAAACACTGAGTTAGAACATCCTCCTGCCCTCTGCGAGACTCAACAGCGCCAGCACAAGGACAGGCAACAGTACCCAGAGCTGCTTTTGGGAAGTGCTGCCTTGACAGAGAGCATCGTGGCTGTCTCACACTGCCCAGGCCAGGCAGATATATCCTCACAGAGGGCAAGAGCCCAGAGGGGCTCACTCAAATAAATGTCTTCTTCTGACTGATTAAGGCATTAAAAGTCATTTTATTCAATCTTAGAAGAGAAAGCATGCTATATTCTAGAGAATAAATTTCACCAGTGACTGGGATCCAATGGAAATTCATAGAAAAACAGCTTAAAAAAACCCCCCAAAATGAATTAAAAGGAATAAAACTATACCTGAGATTCTGTTGCTGAAGCTGAGGGGGAAACTGCAGGTTGGTCAAGTTCAATCTCATCCTGGTAGTATTAAATAGAAAAAAAGAAAAAAGAAGAAAGTAATTCACGTTTAATTATTGCTCAGAGGTTTCTTGCAGATTTTTTTAAATGGAAATGAAATGTCTGGCAAAAACCAAAAAAACAATACCTTTTCTGTTACTATGCAGGTGCCCAGAATGGGAAAGCATTCTGAACATTATTATAGATCAGCTTTAATTTCTAGTTGCCTCTCCAGGGGCCCTCTTTATAATAGTTGGGAAGAACAGATGATTTTCATAATTTCGTAACACTACAGCGTCTTACTCATGTGGATAATTATGTTTAGAAAACGAAGTGCTCAGGTAACATTCTGTCTTCCCAGTGCAAATTTGTCACTTCTGAACAGGGACCTTACTGCAGTTCAGAATTGCAGGGCTGTATCAAAGGAGTCAGTTGGAGGGAAGTTGCAGTGACACTAAACCAAATAAGGCCCTAAGAAAAATATTTTAATATGTAATGATAATTTAAGAGTCGCTAATGGTCCGAGTTATGCTCCTTCATCGTGTTCCTTTGCTGTGACCATGGGAACCTCACTGGTGTTCCGCTGGTGTGTGACCTGTGGCTCCTTTGACAAGGGCAGGGCTTTTACCCCTTGGAGCAGCTGGATGAAGCACCAAGCCCATGCTCAGGTTCTCAGGAGTGATGCAGAAGGCAGCCCTGTGTCCTCTAAAGGGACAAGGTTTTGTGTCCTACTTTAAAAAAATGGATGACAGAGAACATATGGGCCAAATAGGGCGAAAAAAGGCATTTGTGAACAAGCAGGGAGCAGGGTACAGCACTGAAATGGTGTGTCTGGGGCCTCTACAGGGGAAGTGCCCATCGAGAATACGAGGCAGATGTTCCAGTTCTGAGTCAGCGATTACAAACAGGATTTTGCTTGGATGGTGTAAGTAAACGACATTAATTCACATCAGGGTAATTGCAGCTTCCATAAATTAATTTCCTCATACTTTTGAAATCGTAGTCAGGTTGATATTTGGGTCATTTAGTTACTTGCTACAGTTAAACATGCTGAAAATATTAAAGATTCTATACATCTGCAGGAGTGATAGCAACAACTGAAAATAAAAAGCTTGACCTAGACACTTCATTACATTAAAAGTCTCTTTTGTAGTCCTAAAAGCTTTTTAGAACTTCTGTTTGAACTCTGTCACTACCTCCAAAGTTCCCCATCATGTGTGAGCTCAGTAAAGCAGGTAGACAGTATTAGCCCATGTTTATAAGAACCTAAAAGGCTGACAGAAAGATTTGCAGATTATAACTGAGGAGTAAAATGTATTTATAGAAGCATTTTCCTCTATCACTTGTAATTCAGATTTTCAGCACTTCATCAGTGCCTACATACTCACCAAAGAAATAGTCAGAAAGTTTGGGTTTTGTATCAAAATGAAAAAAACCTGACCTAAATTGTATTTCTTTCAAAAATTAAGACACTTCATTTTCAAATTGTATTTTTTTAAAAACTAGAGCTTTTTAAATTTAGCAACTATTTCCATTTTCTCTGATTTCTTACATTTTCTTATTAAAAATATTAGCTGAAGCTGATGAGAGTTCAAAATTACTTTTTGCTTCCTTAAAATAATTTTTTTTGCTTAGTTACTTATTCACTCAAAATATATTTTTTTGTTTAGATTAAATCTAAACATTTATTCTTCCATTTATTCTCTCCAGTCCAAATTTTTAAAAAGTAAAATAACATTTAAAAAATAGACCAGGTTTTTAGAATCAATTCCAAGCTGATCAAATACATTTTTGTTGCATGGATATGATTTTCAGAGGTTCTGTTTTTCTGAATAATATTTTTACTTCACTGCGTCTTTTTACAGAGAGCCATTCTTTACTCATCTGTTCCATGTCTAATAATAACCCTTGGATCATTAAGAAATAACTAAATTACAGCAGAACTAGTCTCTTTAATGAGCCATAATAGTCCCAACATTCAGCCAAAAGTTTTTTTTTTTAAAGACTGTGAAACTTCAATGTAGAATATGAAGCATTTTGTTTAGTAATAACAAGTTTATGAGCAGGACTACAGTTTACAGCCAAAATATAGTGACCTAAAAATGCCATTCTGCATTGCTCCTTCCTATACATTGTGTCCTTAACAAGTCCAGGGGAAAATGAGAACGAATGAATTGTGGTGAGAGCCCGAAGCCAACAAACGTATTTAAATGAATCCTTCTGATGCAATACTTTCCTTTAAAAAATACAATTAAGTCTTTGTGTTTCCTTTGAACAAAACCTCATGTTTAATAGCACCAATGGCTCTGTAGTAAAATCTATTTAAAAACAGAGAAGGAGACACAGTAAGTTTTATACAGTTACAGTGGCTTTAAAAAAAATGTTGCTAGTTTCTGAAGTCTGAGTAAATTTATGGTGAATTACTCCCACTGACCTACATTAAAAACTTCATCCTCCTTTTTTTAATTCCTGAAGATTTGTCATTATGTGAGCATTATTCACTATGACAAAGATGTATTACTCAAAGTGTCCTCTTGAATCAATATAACTATCGAAATGTGAGAAACAGTTTGGCAAGATGATAATGCCTTAAAATTAATTGGCAATATTTTCCTGCACATTGCGGTCCAGCGGGTCCACGGGAATTCAAACATAAAGAAATTGTGAGGCAGTTGCACAAATGTAGCTGGCATATCAGTGTCAGCTGCTGTGAAAGAGACTGGAGGGACAATTAGGTGCACTGCTCTTACCAGTTCCGAGGTGAGGTGGGGTGCCAGGAGGCCACTTGGACAGGAGAAGTCACACAGCTTGATGTGGGACTGATGGGTCAGCACCACTTTCCCAGCCCAGTGGCACCAGCCCAGCTGAGAACTGCAGCTGGTGCAGACACTGCTCTCAGAGTACAGCCCTGTGCCACAATCCCGCTCTGGAATTCTTTCTGGTACAAGTGTGCATAAAGACAGGTTTGTATATAAAATGCACTGTGTTGTTTGTACATAAACTCACACTCTTTTCCTCTTGTTCAGAGGTAGCAAATTGTCTTTTTACAAACACAGGCAGAGAAAAGACCGTAAAATAGTACACAGGGAAATCTCTAAAACAGAATAATGGCAGGAAAGAAGATTGGTAAAACATTCTAATAGATGAGCTCCACCGATGTGGTAGTTATTATAAAATTAGCTTTGCATAACTTACCAATACACCATTACATTTTCCCCCAGATGTTATCTGTTACTTAAATTAATTTTGCTTAAGTTACTATTATTGCAGATTTTATCCATGCTCTATTTTATTATTTAAGTTTCTGTGGCATAAAACAAGCCCTGGCTGATAGCGTTACTTTTAATAATATATGTAAGAGGTTTTAGTATTATAGAAACGGCTGCTGGGTGTATCTTAATAGTCATAGCACAGAACCTCTGCTCTCAAAATATTATGTAGATTAAAACCAGCTATTTACTTAAACTCTAATTCAAGGCATTGGAAACGTTTGCAGTATTTATGTATGTGGTATGAAGGGAAACAATCTACTCCAGGAATGAATATCAGAGTTTGGAAATTAGCAAAGCTAAGGTCAAGGTCAGTTTGGATTTACTAACATACCTGCTGAAAATGAGAATTCAGAGTTTATGTTTACTTATTTCATAAATGAGAAAAAAGACTGAGGGGGTGATGCATTTGCCTCTTTGGTAGAAGGCTTTTGTATCACAGAAATATTTAAAAACCACCTTTTCAGCTTGATATTGTCTGAAATTCTGTACTCCTTTCCACACAGTCTTAACATAAATTCTCTGCAGCTAATCTTACCAAACACAGGAAAATAATTATTTATAAGGATTGGAAAAAAGATCCCACGTTCAACATGAACCATTCCTAAAGCCTTGTAACATCTTTCAAAGCCTTTCAATGGATATGGGTTTGATTTATATGAATGGCAGATGAGTTTCAAAAAGGGAGTTCTTTGTGCATTATTCTCTATATTTGTATCACCTCTGTAGTTTGTACTTGTATGCCACAGGACCTTATGCTACCAGAAGCCTGCACAGATTTCTCTCATATATATGTGAGATTTACTATCAAATAAACTCTGTAATACAGGATTTACATCAGTTTGCTATTCATGCTAAGCATGCCTGACCACACACCTACAAATGTACCGAATTTCAGCTGCTGGAATAAAGGCATTTACAAGAGATGGTTTGTTGGCTGCCTGTATTTCATGTGGTTGAATTTGAATGAATACCTAATGGACAGAGATGCACTGACTGAAAGCAGCCTGCTTTTTTTTATCCCTCCCCTTCAGCCTGCCAGCGTATGCAAACACAACAAATCCACCCCACCTGCCTGCGGAGGCATCGCCCACCGGCGTTCCCACAGGAGGTTCCTGGGAGGCTGCTGATAGCTCTACAAATACATCTGCCATCCTCTTTTGCAGCAGTTTAATACAGGAAGTCCAAAGGACTGCAGGATTTTACGGAGCACTCAAAAACTTAATCCAGATATCTGATCTCCGTGGTGGGACTGAGGTGGCAGAGCTGCCTTCTGCACACCCTCGCTACACGCAATTGTATCAATATTAAAAGTAGAATTAAGATCAATGAGGGCCTAAAACTCTGCCTCTGAAGGATGCTCCCCGGTTGCTAATGATGCACATGGAAATTCTGTGTGCGTGTTCCTGGGCAGGAGTTTTCAAGCCGCTATTCCTAAAAGAGGCAGAAGTTCAGTGAGTCAAAGGTAGGCTTTATGCTCTTTTTCCTGCATTTCAAAATCCAAGCCAATATGTTCTAAAGAGAGTTTTCCAGGTTTCTGAGCTGTGATGTGAATCGACTTTGTTGACAATACATTAGTAATGAATCTAGTCTAAAATAGCTATTTGAAGCAATTTGGTGCCTACATTGACAAAACAGGATCTCCTCCTCCCCCCAGGAAGCTGTAAATCAGTCAGTGACATCTGGCCTCAAGGACATCGGAGTCATCTGAAATGTGGTAATTTATATTAATGAACATCAATATTAATTTTTAAATAAAAAGAATTTGCTACTGCCGTTATGTTTACATAAGAAATATTATTTATAGCTTGTGTTCCTCCTTTCCTACATTTTGCCCATAAATTACTGTAAGGAAACACAATGTCACAGTTATAAATATTTTTTCCTTGGAGTTAAAGCTTTTACATATCCTCTTGCTGTTTTCAGTAACTATATGAGGACAACAACCAGGATTTTCTTGCTACTCCAGGAACTGCTGCCAATTTTAATGCTTGACTGAGTAGAAAAGGGTGCTTCTACAAAAACAGCCAAAGCCTTCCTCTCTAGAGATATCTTAATGCAGAATGCCCTTAATACCTAGATTCTGTAAGAATCTATCTATCCCAACATACCAGGGAAAAAAACCCCAACAAAACCCCCTGATTTTACTAGGCTGCAGTTGTCTTCTACTGCTTTTACCAAGCTTCCAATTATTGCTGCCAATTTGCAGATTATTTAGAAAGAAAAAATGAAAGACATAGAAAAAAATATCCCCGGTTGGCTTTCATGCTGAGGACACATTGCTAAATGATTCACCTTGGAATGGTCACTCTAAATTCACATTGTATTTAGCATTGCCAAATCTCCTAGAGTTATGGGATTACAAGAGAATCTCAGCTTTCATTTAAAAATAAAGTTAGCTCTTATGGTTGCAGAGGAAAAATTGAAAACATAAATCTTGAAAGCTCAAAAACTAGACTGCAAGGAAAAGAAACCAAACAATTATTTTTTAAGCAACTCATGATTTTTTGGGATATGTCTCATCATTTTAAATGCTCGAGGTTAGTATAACCCTTTTAAAAATAGTACCTACAAATTTTCAGGAGGGGTGAAGGATTTTTTTTTTTTTAGTTCTTGAAAGTGCAACTCTTGCATGTCTGGACTCTTCAAAGTACCAACCCCCCACTTTCCACTTCAAGGGCACCCATCAAACAAGCAAAGAGAAGCCAGCTCCTATTCTGGCTGTACAGTCATAATCAACAGGGATCTGAAGTCATTTAAAAAACAAAAAAAACCCCACAAGCACCTTTCCCACAGTAACCACCTATCTAGACTTACAAATGTTTTTAAAAAACGAAGGCCCTTTTTATTATTCATGTGATCACATGTGAAAAACATAAAAGTAAGTTCTGTTGAACCCAATGAACAACAGGCAGCCTAATATTTTGGTGGCATCCATCTATATCAGGCTGGAGCTTTACACCTCCTTGTTGTGCATCTCTTTTCCCACATTATTTAATCAGTAAAGATCCAATATGAATGCCGAAAATGTTATGAAAAAAATGTGAAACCACACGTGGCCAGGTACATCTCAGTACCTCTTTCTGGGACCAGGCTTCAAACATTTTATAAATACATGCTGCAATTCCATGCTCTCAGAAAACCAATTTGCATGAGAGCATGTGCCTTTGGCAACAAAATGGCCTATAAGAATTAAATTGCTTAGGGGGCTGGTATTCATCACACCTGCTTTAGGGGCTCTGTCAACCCCCTAAACCCCTCCTTGCAGGAAGTGCAAAGAGGATTGCCTCTCCTGAGAGACAGTCAGAGCAACTAAGATGAATTAAGAACCTAAAAATTCCTTAATGTACCTGCCCTGGACCGCAGCAAGCACAGCCTGCTCCCTCTCCTTTTCCCTAGGGGAACCTAGGAAAGCTGGCTTCCTCACTCAGGGTCCCTGGTCTGCCTGGTGCTGAGAAATATGAAATATTCCCTTTTTTATTCAAACGGTCACTGTAGGAATTCAGAGATGATTACCAGCACCACGTGTTCCTCCTGCACCCCTGTGTGTAGGGGAAGAGTTGGACAGCTGTTGGCACTATCCTGGACTGTTTCTTCCAGGTGTTATATCCGAGATGCAGAAATATGTCACCAACTCTTACTGTTCCATAGGGCTTTAGGTCAGCCCTAAGACTTCCAAAAACAGCCTGCTAATGTAGACATGCCTGTTTCCAGCACGTGTGAATCTCCAGTGTGTCTCGTGCTCTGCACGCAGCAGTTCAGAGCAGCCTGTGCCCCAGCAGATTTCTCTTAGTTCAGCAAGCGCAGACTTCAGGCCTTACCTAAACAGGAGTGCCATATACAGGAAAGAAAGGCAACAGGAAGATTCCAAAAACCTAGGAAAACTTACCCCCCTCCCCCCAAACTTTTAGAACAAAAAGGGTTTGAGAAGAGCCCGGAGGCTCCTGCTGAGGAAGTCTGACAGCAGAAAAATAGTATTTTGCTGTTGATACAGTGAAGTGCAGTCACCGCCTGATGCTGGAAGGAGGTCCCACCTCCTGCCTTTGTCTGACACTGCTCTTGGACAGCCTTCCTTTCCTACCCACTTCCTCCGAAATCAGCCTTTTCTCCACACAAGACTGGTCATGGACAAGCCCCTCACACAACTGCCCTGTGCTCTGCACACTCTCACAGCACCAAATGCCAGGTGAACAAGCTCTCTCCAAACTCCTCTCAGTCATTAGGTGCATTAGATGTGGAAAGGCTTGTCTGTATTGATTCACCCCCAGCTGATGCTATAGAAAATAGCTGCACTAACATTTAAAAGGTTGCATTAAAAAAACCCCAAACCAACATAACCTAAGGAATATCGATCCAGAGCTAAGAGGGGGAAAAAACTGCTCACATGATTTAAAAAATACAATATAGATTTTTTTTAAAAAAATATGCCACATTAGAAAACTTTCCAGAATATATGGCCACATAAAAATGGGGAGCTTGTGTTCTTTGTTATTAGACCTAAAACATAAGGTCTTTGCCTGAGTGTGTAAGTTTCTGTTAAAACAACAATTTGTCCTGTGGACTGTAAATTCAATTACTGTTTTTATTGGAATCACATTTTGCTTTGGAAACAATCATGCAGAAAAACAACCAGTAACTTAGACATCTTAAAAACATCTCAGAACAGGCATGGCTCTGAGAACAGATCAGTTATGGTAATTCTTCCACTGTGAACGACAAGGTTTTTAAAATCCATTTCCATATTTTTAATTAACACCTAGTTAAAAAAAAAAAATCTTACTGTAGGTCATTTTAATCACAAATGGGAAAACAAATTTGTTTTATCAGAAAATTGATTCAACACTATTTTAGGGACTTATTTTTCATGTTTTTATCATAAAAATTAAGCCATTAGCATACATTTCCCAATTTGGGAGTGCAGAAGCAAGCCAGTTCTTCTCTGAAATTTCAGAGTTACAGTTTTCAGTCACCTCTCTATGTGAATCTAGTCTATTTTAACACCAGAATATTTGATCAGCACACACAAAACCCCCACATAAGTCTCAGATATCAGTGCTTCTTTACAACTCCATTTCCACATAACTTGAATCTGCAGAGTTCTAACCATAGCCTGTTAGTCACAAGAAACCACCCCTTCCTTACGTGACACTTGGATTTGGTGCCCCATTGTAAAGAGGCTCCTCTCATTACGTACATGTTCATAAATCTGTTTATGCTGCATCTCAGCCTGAGTGCCCGTGTTTGTTTTAACTCTCCCTTATAATCCTGTCATTCACGTTCGATAAAAAAGGCAGCTGTGGGCAGGGGCAAGGTTGGTCTGGTGAATGCAGGAGTTAAACAAAGTCTTGCCTCAGCACAGCTTGGCTAGGTGGGTGATTTGAAATCTAGTAAAGCTTCCCCTTGGTAAACTGCCAAAGCCAACCACACCTTGGATGATGTGAAGTTGTTTTTGAGAAGGTAGCATCTCCTTACAGATTATCTCCTCCCACTTCGACTTGGAAGGTTTCTGAGAACAGTCATTTCCATTTCTGTTGGGGCATGAAATAGTTTCTGCTGAGAAAGAGCATAAATCTCATTCTGCTTTGACTTGTTAGGAAGCTCATGACAAATCGTATAATCCAATGTGGATTTTTAGAATTTGTTTAAACAATGCATGAGAAGAAACAAACATCTCTACTGAATAATTTCTCTCCAATTAAAAAAACAAACAACAGTCTCTTAACTCCTTATCCCTTATAAATTCTGTTAACTACATCTTCTAGAAAATTACCAGACACACAAGTAACAGAACTAACAAAAATCTAACATTTGTTCAAAGATTTCCACAATCATACAGAATTCTAGCACAACTCAGAATAGAGAGCAAACACTTCCAACTTTGGAGTGAAAATCTTGAGTCAGCCATAGAATAAGTGAAGCTAAAGGGTACTGCATCGAGTTGTACACTGCAGCCTTTCCTCTCCTCCCCTTGTGCTTTGTCTTTCTGAGAAACTCTGTTCTACAAAAACAGGCAAAGAACATGTGATCACGAAGTTTGCACACAGTTTGCCTGATGAGATAAAGACAATGTGTCGGCTTTTGATGGGAAAAAAATGAAGCAACGATGCCAAAGGGTTTTATTTATTCCTTTCAGCAGCACCTTTTCCTTGGCAGCTTTCCTAAATAGCAATGCCATAAATACCTAGAGGGAGCAAGCACCCAATGGCAGCATCTTCTCTTGAGAACACAGAGCCATACCCAGAAACATGACATCGCCTACTCTGAAGTTGCTGTCTTTTGATCTAACCCTTAGAAGAAAGCACTCAGCAGGAACATTCAACTGTGTCTGGATTGCCAAGCAGAGAAGTGGAGAAGATAGGAAAATCACTAATGGCTGGGAAGCTCAGCCAGCAACAGAGAGAAAGACAGGCTGGATGAGGACACAGGACTTCATTTGGTGCTGTGGAAGGAAAGAGCAAGAGCAATGGGAAGCAGCAACCACTTCTCATGGGCTGAGGAGAGGCAGTAAGGCTGAGCATAACCCGGAGAGCAGATCAAAGATCACTCTGAAGACTCCTGGAGGTGGGCCCTATTCACTTCCTTACCTACATCAAGCTTTTTTCCTCCAATAGCCATTGCTCCATCTAGACAAAATGTCACATATCCCAGGTCCTTCCATCATGTGATTCTCCATTTTGGTTTTAAAAATTGGCAGAATGTGAAGCAATTCTCACATCTGTCACTGGGTTTATGCTTTTATGTTGGCCAGAAATATTGACCCATGCACTGAAACACAGCCCATACACACACACAAATATATATATGCAACTGCTAATTGTTGTTTAAGCCTGGAAGGACTGAAAAATAAAATTTAAAAAAGGTTTTTAAAGAAGGAGTCAATACCAAGAGCTTAAAACAAAAACGACTAAACCAGAGACCCTACAGAGAAAAGATCTTAAGTGTGATAGACAAATTTTCATAAAGTCCCTCTGCACAAAGTATCTTCACATTTATAGTACTGACTGGTTTAAGAGTTCTTCACAGGTGTCCATTGTATCATGTATACACCCTAATAAATCATACTGGATGCACAGCTCCACATGGAGGAAATAGAGCTGATAGGAGGTACCTTTGAAAAACTTGGCCCCAGAACCAGAGACAGGTTATTTTTCCGTGACAACAAGTAATAGATATATTTCTCTCTCCATGGTAAATTAGTCTCAAAGCAACACCCTCCATCAGAGAAAGACCTTAAGGCACTCTTATAATACAAGTGAAAGCCAAATTGAGCACTTTAACTGGATTTTTTAACAGCCCTAAAATTATTAAAATCATGAACTTTAAATAATTATATTTCCACCAGTGTTTTACTAGTTCTCTCCCTACCTTCTCTGATTTTAATTTTCTCACTTGTCAGCATGTCTTGGCAGTGAGAACAAGAAAGACCTCAAACCTTTGCTGATTGCTTTCCACGCAATCTGATTTCTATAAATTAGAAGTTGCTGATGGGAAAGCAGACAGCAGTACCCTTTGATCAAGATACACATCTTGATCTCTTTTATCATTTTTTAAAAAAACAATAATATTACAACAAAAAAAAAATCATCATACAAGCTTTTCGATCAAAGTGTGTCACTGTCTGCTTCCCAGTCAACATACTGCCAGTAAATTGGCGAGGTGCCCGGAACGCGCAGGCAGCAGCTGGTGGGTTTGATTACCATCTGTATAGCCACTAATGTATAAAATATTGTGTCTCCATCTAGTGGGCATCTGCAGTTTACAGGAAATTCGAAAATGGTTTGGAGCCGACTTCCGTGGGTGGCAGAAGGAGCTTTGCTCGGCTCCCCACTAGCAGAACTGGGCTATGTGAAACAAGGAAGGCTTTGGAGCCCCGCCCCGGTTCCATCCCTGCACTGGCACTTGTCCTTGAGATCATGTTTTCTGCAGAGGCATCCACAGAACAACTATTTCTGTTCTCACAACAAATCACCTCTTTCCAGTGCTCTGCAGCACCCTGGAAGTCTTGGTGGCCAAATCCGAAAATGTAAAAGAGGTAACTGGAAAATGAAGAGCAAGGATGCCATTAATGACCAGAACTCCTGAAATAAACAATAAGGAATGAGATGAATATGCCAAGACAATGTCTTCCCTTATATTAAAAAATTATAAACTGCCCCCCCCCAACTACTTAATGGCAGGACATGCAAAATGCCTGTTAACTCTCTCATATGGTTTCTGATAATATCCTTGACTGAAGAGCAACAGGGGTAACACAAGATACACAAACCTGTTTTTCAGGAGAGTGCCACGGAAACAGTCCTTGGGACACAGATTTTAGAATCCATGTGGCCACCCAAAGGAGAAACTGAGGCAGGAGGCAGCACTGTGACAGCTCTGTCACAACAGACACAGGACTAAAACAAGTCGTTAATAAAGATTAATTCTACCCCACTTGTTACACCACGCTCCTTTTCATCGATTACCATCCTTTTTGACGACGACTCCACTAGCAATGTACTGACTGGGCATATTTTATGCACAGCCATCTACTGTGAAAACTGCATCCTAATGAAGAATATCAGTACAGCAAAATGAAATAAAAACCAACAAGATCATACTATTGATTTTTTCCATCCACACGGACTAGACCTAAATTCCCTTAGCTTGAGAAATCTGTTGAGATAACTCTCCAACACAGCATGATTACATTTCATTTAATGACTTCTCTGGATGCACAATAGGTCCTAAAACAACTCCTCTTTTTTCTCTGAATATCTTTTAATAAAGTTGTTGTAGGTGTGTTTTGATTTGACACCTAAACTGGTTACAGTAAAGCATTTTTTATTTTTATCATGTATTCCATTGCATTAGAGGTAAGTTTATTACTCTATAAATAATTCATTCAAAGGAACTTCAGTTTAACAGCACCTAATAGACACAGTCACCTAAGGTAGCACACTGGCAAATTTCAGCTTCAAATCAGAAGCTGATCTGTCTTCACATTAAGAAAAAAGTCAACTTCTCAGAAGAAAGCATCAGTTTTAAGAAACTCAGGCATGAGCACTTAAAAATGAAGTCAAGGTGTGCCAACAACTTTTGTACTAATTTATTACATTGCTTGTTTGTGCAGGAAGGGGATGAGATTTGTTTCAGTCTGATCTAATACCCTTTATTTCAACAGAAACTAGAACAATTAGAAATGACTGTTGTTCCCTCAACAATTTGCTGTGATAGAAGGTTTATTTTTCAGGTCAGCACTCTCCATTTTTGATTGCTCAATGGGAGCGCCACAATGGCTAAAAAAAGAAGGCTCTGAAACTTCAGGAAATAGAAACTGCTGACTACCTGGTGAAGGAATAATGATTTATAATATATGAATAGGGGCAATAATTGGATAGCAGGGTGTACTCAAAAAAGCCTTAATTCACAGATCTGACATCAGAAAGTCATAATCCATCGATCTAGCATCAGAATGATGGATTATGACTTTTTGAGAACATGTAGACATGTCAGCTTCATGAGCATTCCGGGAATCGTAGTCCAAATTGTTTTACTGAGGTCATTTGAACAATTTCAGCTTTTTCCAATAAAGCTGACACACTAATATTTTGAAATATAAAAGTTCAGTTGTTTTTCTTTTAAACCCTAAAAATTCTCCAACTAAATACCACAGGTTGCCGTACCTTGAGATTGAGGAATTCGTTGGTTTTTTTTTTTTTTAAATTACTTCTAGTCTGTGTAATTTTCTAACAGAGATGACAACAATTTTAAAATCTAATTGCTTTTTATGTCAAAAAAGTTTTGTATTCAAGTTTGGAGGCAAAATAAACAAGGTGCAAAGTGAAGGATTAATTATCTTGTTTTCTTTCAGGAAAGAACTGACATATCCTATGCATGTTTCCCCCTGGGCTACTTTAAAAAAAAAAGTTATTATGTGCATTTAGATAGAATCCCTTATGAAAAGAAATAATACTCTTGCAATGCATGAATACCTAGAGGTTGAAATGTATTTTTTATACAGAAGCTTTTGACATTTTAAATTTAAAAAAGACATAGTTGGAACTTCACTTTCTTCATAAAAACAAACATGGGCTAAGGTTATTGAATAAAATATTCACAAAAGTTCCACAGATCATTTCATTGAGCATCGCATACTTATTTTAAAGTAAAACACGATTTCATTCATAAAATTCCATTGCAAAATCTTCCACTGGCTTTTCCCCATTACAATTAAGTGAAACCACCTATCAATTAACAACTGCTACATTAGACTAATTCAGTGGTTCAGACAGGTAAGAGTTATTCCAAAAATATTTTCTGCTTCAGTGAAGTGTTGAGAACAAAAAGAAAATCCCACATTAAATGTAAAATATTACTTAGTATTTTCAATGTATCCTCATATTAAAACTATAAAAAACCTGTGACTAAAACCTCTTCCAAAGGTATAAAAACTTTATGTTATACAAGGAGCAAGGGCTAAAGGGCAAAAGAAACAAACCAAACCAAGCCAGGGTTGCATATCTCTGTATTTTTTTTCCTGGAAACTCATTTGTCTTGGAGGCTGAGTTTCTCCTTCTCTGGTTTTTCTCACCTTCTTTTCCAACTTACTCACAAAATGTTCTAGAGGGAGCTTATTAATAAAGGAACTACTTAGGTGAAGTTTTTTTGAGTTTTTTCTCCCCTTTTGTCTATGTTCCTAAATAAAGCTACCATGGAGGAGAAGTCATAGGGTGCTTTTATAATGGCTGAAATAATTTCTTTCACTAAGCCCCATGTACACATTAAGTAAAGACATCCTGGGTCCAGTCTCAGCCCAGATTTCAAAGCAAACAATGACAACAACAAGACCAAAGGAAGGCAAAAAGCTGCAGGAAAAATAATGCACTTTTTAGAGCAGGCAGAAACAATTTACTTCATTTCGACAACTAAATATGAAATGGCTAATAAAAAAATCACTACCCAGTTCCACAATCTCCTTCCTATCAACACACCTAATGTTCCTGAAGGTCTCACATAAAGGAATCACATCACTGAAAGGCAACTACTTCTTTAAATGGGCCTTAAGCAATAATCACACTGCCCAACTGATCAAAAGAGAGAGCACCTCATGCGATTAACTTTTCCGGGGAATTACCATTGGCAGGCTGTAATTACTCACTTGGAAGTCAGTCATGAGGACACCATGGCCAACTGTTCCCTGCCTGTGATTTATATGCCTGAGGTAATGACCAGTGGCCAGGATATCAGTGTAGCAGCTCCCTTCAAAGAGCCTGTTGTGCAGCACCAAACCAGGTTCACTATTACTTTATCATCAAACCATTTTCTACCTGCATTTTCCTTGGATCCTTTTAGACCAAAGTATTTACCCAGCTCAACTCAATTAAGCTCATGACATCAAATGAGACCAAGTAGGGTGGCTACAACCTTTCCAGACCAAGGAACAAATACAGCCCTTAGGACTGCATGCAGGGGAAGACAGGAGTACATTGGGTATCTCCTGATTCCTTCTCTTTTTTGGACCTGTGCACTAGTCCTACCCCTTTTCTTGTTATTGAACTGGTTGTTCCCTTTCCCTGTCTCCAATGACACCACTAACTCATTTAATGTATGTTACGAAGCAGCAGTCAGGTGTTAACTTTCTGTCTTTAATGATGTGTGCTTGAGCCAATGACCTTGAAGTGTAAGGCTGTGTAGATCTTTACCATTCCCTCGATAGCCAGGCCTTTATTCATCAAGTTTATAAGCAAAACCTGTGTGCAAAAGGAACGCTTACTCACGGTTACTATTATGGTCGTTCTGCTGGGGCTGTACATTGCACTGAAAGAATATGAATTATAAAGTGCATGGGTTAGTAAAATTTAAATCAAGCAAATGTTTAATATTAAGCCATTTCATCTTTTTCCAAAGTTCGGCAAATTTATTACAAAGGACTGAAATTGCACTTCAAGCCCTAAGGCTCGCAGTGTTGGAGCCTGCCTGATTAATATAATTAAAAGAATAGCATAACTCAAAATTTATTAAATAATTAAGTATATGCAGACTTATTGTTTACTTCCAACTGATAGCATGATTTCTAGCTAAAAATTTGCACTGCTTCATAGCTGACAAGTTGCTAGAGCACATCCCCGTTTTCCTGCTGTGCATATGATTAAAAGAGCAGAGGTTAAACACAGCAATAAAAACAAAAAATTGGGGAATTCTATTTTTGGTCACAGTGGTGCTTAGTCCTTTCCTCTCTTTTTTACAATAAGCAGGTGCTGCTGAAGAGGTGGAAAGTCTCATGGTAGGAGGACATTGAACTGGAGAAGGGTAGGAAAATGCTTCCTTGGAAAGAATAGCTTCACCTTCCACAGTCACTACATGCAGTACAGTCTTGTACTGCATTTCTCCACCTTAGCCAAGATCCAGCCTGCAGGAGAAGCCAAGCTATAACCATTGAATTACTGGACATACACAGCCTGTGAGACCTGATCCAGAGGATTTCTCAAGAAGGGCAAAGCTCACAATTTTTTGTGGCATAAAAATCCTGCCTTACACAGTGCTTGTGAGCCACTCACACCTGCATGGCCAGCAAACGCTGGCTGGCACACTGAGGGATCCCAGAGGTCACAGAGACAGGTTTTATGGGATGGAAATCTTATTTTCTTCATTATGAAACCACAGAAAAAATGCCTACTTCTTCTGCAAATGTTGCCTGCTTATCTTCATTTTCTCCTGCAACAATTCTGTGTTCTTCAGCCACTGCACGGATCAGCAGCCCCTCCCAATACATGAGGTGGAAAGCCAATGACAAAATTAAAACAAGTTGGCAAATGTACCTATATATACATATTTCATGTTAGCACAGTTATGCTTTAGAAATTATGGCAACAGCAATAGAATTCTGCTGCTGTGATCATGGATAATCAAAGCAAGCAAAAAAAAAAGCCAGTGCTGAAATATTTTCAAAGGTATGAAAGTCTTTACTGTTGTGTAATTTAAATTTACTTGCCATCACTTGAAATTTCCTTTCGTCTGCATGATTAGAATTTAAATGCTCCCAAAGTACATTAACAAATATAATTCCTGTTATATTGCAGAAATACTGCAGCAACCTCCTCTTAATGCCGAAAACTAACTAGGCTCCCTAATTTGCTACAGAAAATACAAAGCACAATCAGTTAAAATGTTTTCAAATGAAGTCTTATTTGGGAATGACCCACAAGATGAACCAATACAGCACTTTCTACTCTATTTATACATACACACATACACCCACACGTCACAAAGTATTTTCTACAACACTAAATATGGGATGTTAACATTTTAGAGAGAATATTTCTAATGTAATAGTTTTCAGTTTGAGGCCAAATTTTGCCAACATTACACATTATGGTAATGTAGTGCTTATTTTAGATACAATCCTAGCAGTTCCCCTGAATTTACTTGGGGTACAGTGGATTGAGGACACATGAATTGAACAGTAAATCTTAGCCGCTCATTAAAAACATACCTGACAATGGTGACAGAAGGACAGACATTACAAGCCTTCTCAAGCATTATCCCATGATAAATTTGTCTAAAAGTCTCCAACCCAAATTCCTCAATTTTCAAATTCAAGATGTTTTTGATGAGTAGAAATTACCGTTCCCTGAAGACAGAGTTCCACAGAACATTAGTGTCACATTGAAGATTTTACACAGCCTGAGTAAATTGGGTCTTAACTGGGAAGTAGTTGGCAGAGTCAATCTGACCACCAGATAAAAATGGCGCTGCAATACCCTGCTGGAACACCACTGTTTATTGTAGCACTGGTCACGTTTAGTGTACTCTTCATGAGCACATTTAATTTTTCCCCACCATACTGATCTTATCGGACTTGATACACAGAATCCTGCAAGCAGCACAAATCTATAAAAATGACCTTTTACACAACTGAATTCCTCAGAGCAGGGTTTAGTTTGTTAAGTCATGCTACCTTTTCTTTACTCTTTGTCCATTCTTCTCCCATTGATTTGGTAGAAGGAGAAAATGAAAATAAAATCAAATTCTCTGTGTCTGTATAGGTTAGAGTTACTGGTACCTATCTGATCAAGCAATTTATTTTTCTAATAAAATTGCTAGTATGTTAACAGATAAACGTTAAGGAAGAAAGGAGATTTGTCTTTTTAATTGTATTGGTTCACTACAAAATGAAACAACACCAACTCACATTATGGTCTGCAAAGCTGTAAATGTATTAAAATGGCAGCAGAGCTCTGATAAACTTTAGGGCTTAATTCCCAACTCCCAGAGGAATCCAGGCCCCTGTGTAATACACCACGTCCTGTTGATCATTTAATGTACAACCTTTAAACTTTCCCGTTACCTAAATAAGCTTCCTTACCACAGACTTCTACACTTTATTCCAATGCATACGGTTTGCTGTTTATTAGTTTGTGTAATGTTCCCAACACTATGAAAGAAAGAAAAAAACCCAGCAATCCAGGAGACAAATTCTCATTTTATCTTACACTTGTCAAATATTAAGATTCTCCTAGTCCGTCAGATTTCTAAGCTTGTCTAATGTCTGTCATTTGTATCCAAAATTAATAAAGTCTATCCATGCTGTATGATTTTCCAGTTGCTCTGATTCTGATTATGCACAATAATTTGTAATTTAAATTCACAAAGATGTGCCAATGTATTTGTGTTGTCAGTTTTAAAGGCTTGGCCTTTTTGACTCTGATACCAAAGCCCTGTTCTTTCCACTCACTATAAAGCTCCAGTAATGCTTGGACTGACCAATTACTGCTGGTAATTTGATTATGTACCCTCTTTCTTTTATTATTTACCCATTTAACTGAGGATTGATCAGAACAAAGAGACAATTAAACATACTGCAATAAAACCATTACGAATAACAAGAGTAGGAACTGAAGACAAACCAGCAGTAGTTCAGAAACACAGAGATAAGACTGAAATCCTGTCTTTAACTTCTCCTATTGTGTTTGGCCGTGTCAGGGTTGCAAAGAAAAGGATATTAATTTTACATTCAGTAATTCAGAGAGCTCTATTTGTAAGCGAGGAGGAGGGACAAATGATAAAATCTGTGTCATGGGAAAATAAGTAACGTTTGGCTTCTTACTTCCACCTTGACAATTTCTTGATTTCTCAAATGAAACATGATTATTAAACAGAAATTAATGGTTCAGTGCACAGTTCCATACCAGCATGCTGTATCAATAGACTCAAGGGGTCATTCTCAAAATCGACAGAAACGCAATGACATTTTTAGAAATTCCACCGGAGGGCACCACAGTGGACCAATGGTAGGATTATTTTAAAAAATAAATGGAAAAGAAAAAAAAAGCCACACAGAAAAAACCAATCCCCTCCCCAAAAAAGTCAGCAACCTAGGCTCTCGCCCTCACTTTCTTTTAATCTAGACCCGCCAGGACAGCAGTAACGCAAAAAATTGGAAATAGTCTATTGTGACAAGCCTAAATGAGAGTAAAACTTTTTTATACTTCTTTGGAAATATGACCATTACAGGTAATTTAACATTTCTCCACATGTAAGTCTTCAACTGCATCCTAATTCCTGAGGAATACAAAAAGCTGGCACAGTATCTTTCTTAGAACAAAAGAAAATCATTAAGATCCTAAATGTATAACAGACAGAGACAAAAATGATTAACGGGCACCATGAATACAAAATGAATGCTAAGAAAAACGCTGAGAAAATGTAAAGCAGATATTCAAAGTAGAATAATCTCTAAGGAACATCCCTAGCACTCTTCCATTTTATTATACAAGAGTACTACATGCATTGGCTGCAAAGTACTGCAACCTTTTCACAACACACAACATCCAGTAAATCTAGAGACAGACCTGAATTCCAGCCTGTTAATGCCTGAAACCTGTCCACAGCCTTGATCAATGCAAAATTCAAGACTTCTCAAGCACAGGATGTTCTCACAACTCTCAGACCATATTTGGATGGTCTTCCTATAAATGAAGCACACAACATTCATCTTTATCACTGACAATCTATGCCATTTCCTTAGATTGTATTCACAAGCCAAATTTGATATGCACAAACTAAACGACAGTGCAACTGCACAGGAGATATTTTTTCTTGCCTAGTGTTATTTGAATAGAACAGAAACAACACACCAAGCACATGAATTCTAATACTAAGAAAATAGTCATATGCATATTAGCATGTAATTAATTCCAAATGTCCTGTTCTGTGGGAGTAGTAACAATATTTTTCTGCAATATGTATTTACAATATTGTTGGATTCTTGTAGAACCAACCAAGAAGGTCAGAAGGACCACTTGTCATAAAAGTGGAGAGCAGAAACTTGAGGTGTTCCAGGCAAGAACATCTGTATTTGTTTGGGTTTTATCCTGGACACAGCATCATCTGTGATGTAACTCTGCAGAACCTACGCGGGCTCTGACATAGGCTTTGCAGTCAGAGGACAAAATCTGAGGATGAAATCAGCCTAAAAAAAAAAAAAAAGATGAACACTCACCACGTAAGCATCTTAAGGTCAGCCAAAGAGTCTGCCCACTCTAACAAGAAAAAGCAAACGTTAAGTATAAACAATTAAGTATTCCTTCTCTTTGGTTTAAGCTGGCCAAGAAGAGATTCAGGATGAGTTCACTACCAAATTTTCAACAGTGCATGTGGGAAGCCAAACCATAAAATAATTTAGATAATAGTCTTAACCATGAAAAACACCAAAAGGCTCCAGCTGCTATGTTTTCAAGCCTGCCCTGAGGAGATACAGTATAGTCTACCTGTTTGATGTTATTTTTCTCAGTGCTGGAAACACATAGTGAAGTCTCAGCTTCCACAGAAACGCAGTGGATTTGTGGGAGACTCGGGAAGCACAAGGTTAGCTAAGGCTGATGGAAGTGACAGATGGGAACCTCTTCCCAAATCAGAAGAGGAGACAGTGAGGCTCGGTGGGCTGGAGCTGGTGGGAGCTGGCTGTCAGCCCACACTGAAGAAGGGATTGGAAGGACAGGATTTCCCACCCTGCTCTGTCGCTAGCAGCCTGCAAAGGACTCCTGCCTCGGGATCCAATGGTGAAGGAAGCTGTGTAGACAGGAGAGAAAAGGACCAGAACCAAGTCCCTGCCACACCTGGGCTACCTCAGCCTGTTCTCTTTGGGCGCTCACCAGGTGCAGGGGAAGGAGGACATGGAGAACACACTACACCCGAGTATGTATATGGCTCTCCTTCCAGTACCATTTGGCAGCTTGTTCCCATATTTCTGGTGCCTTACAATATTGTTGCAGTGTATTCAGACTCTCATGAAAGAATCAAACATTATGCTTTGGATAAACTCCATCCCTTTGCCAAATGTTTTCCTCATTTAAGCCCTAATAAAAACATTTTGAATGATTACACTGAACCTAAACGGTGTTGAAGTCTTCCAAAAGTCTAGCAAGCTACAAAGAAAAAATAATACAAATGCTGAAGAAAACACTTGTTTTGTTAATATTCTATTTACACAGCTGGCTTCTTAAGAATTTTATCCATCTGTATATTTAGTAAGCAAGGCAAATTAATGCTTAGAATTGCCATTTCCTAAGTGAAAAACAAACCAGTAAAATGAAAAGGCTCCCCCACAATCTGTCTCTCTCTGCCCCATTCCAGATAGACACGCACACCTCCCCCGTAGCCATGAACCACGAAGTAACTGGAGAGGATTCTTCGCAGACAGATGTAATTTATAACAAAGGCAGGAAAAGGCAACCCTAACTCAGAGCTTGCTGCCCTTCCTATAAAGTTCACCTCCTTACCAAGAAAAAGCAGAGAATAATTTGTTTGGTTTTTGTACTCAACTCCTTCTTTTTTTATTGTGAAAAGTTTCCATTGTCCTTTTATGTTTTGATTATTGAGTAAGTTTAGAGACTTGCCAAATAGCCCTAGATTGTTAACAGACCACCACTATTTAACTTTGAATGCTTTAACAAAATAAAGGCACAGTTCACATTAATATTCAATGCCCTCATTTTATGTATTATCTTTTCTTTGAAATTTAAACAATTTTCCTAGCTAAGGTTTATTAAATGTAAACCTAAGTAGCAATATAAGTTACCTCACATACCAACCAGACATCCTATAAAACTCAGCTTTCTAATGAGTAACACCACATTTTGCTGACCTTAGCATATTCATAGGAAATCAAAATAATGTTTTATGAATTAAATATTCAAATACATCAGATTCAATGTTCAGTAAAAATATTTTATGTTGTATCTTATGACAAGTCGTAAAATTCAAGGTGAAATTAGAAGACATACAAACTTTCTGGCGCATTTTAAAAAGGAACTTTCAAGGATTGCAAAACTTGTCTGTTATTGAGACTTGGATTACATTTGTCCTCATAACATCAACTAAACAGATGAAAATTTATTAAAAAGTATATTGATTATAAATCATCACAGTAAAGAAATGTCATGCTATTTATTTATATGAATAAGGTCAACATGTTATTCATAAGGTCACAAGATGTATGAATTTGATACATAAATATTCACCCGTGGGGATACAATCCCATGAAATATCACATCACTTGCCCATTCCACAGATACTTTTATGAATACAATTTAATCTTCAAGATGATGAAAAGCTGCAGATAAAGGTAATGGGTACAAAATAGTTGTTCATTGTAGTATAAGGTCATGGATCTCTGCCTGCCAATTACCAAAAATTATGCAGGAAATTTTGGAAATAGAGCAATTTCTCTGGAAAACCAGTCTCCAGTAAGTCACACTGTACAAGCAGGCACCAAAATGGTACCTGCTGGCAAACAACTTTAAAAAAAGGCAGCTAAATTTGAACCAGCAAAATATAAATGAAATGTGGCACCTTCTTGAATAACTGGTTGATCCCTGCTACATTACATGGAAGAGTTTAACACCGAAAATAGCATTGTTCTGCAGCAGACATAATGCATTGGGCTCAAAATAAAATGTGTCTCTATTTTTTTTTTGGCAGATTCCTTTCAAGTTATGTTCTTTGAACTTCCTAAAAATGAGTTATTGTGCTAATAACTTTCTGCCAACATGGCAGCAGCAGCCGACCTGGCTCTCACCAGCTTATGTACAAAACCCTTCCAAGGGTTTGCCACACTGGCTGATATAGAATCCTGTTTTCTAGATTCCTCTCTCCCCAGCAACATGCCCCATGGAAAGCTGAGGGTACACCATGGACCCCTAGAACATGTGGGCCTTGCTCCAGCAGAGCCAACTATCCTGTCTGGCACCAGGATAGAGCTGGGGCTCTGAAATTATCTTCAAGAGCGCTGCTTTGGTGTCAGGGAGTTTAAACATAGACATGTAAGAATAGCAATTCTGTTAAGTGTTTATTTTTTTGTTTTAAACTGGAATCAAATCAAACTGCAAAAATCTCAGTTTCTCCTGTGAAACAAAATTACTGATCTTTGCTCAGCTCCAAGTACTTTCTTTTACGCTGGTCAAGTAAAACAAGTAGAATTCCCAAAGGGCACCAACAGAGTGAGCTATCCTGGAATACTAGAAAAGTAAAACAAAATTCATATCCTAATAGTCTGCTTTCAGTTACTTTGCTTAACCACTTTAAAATTTCTCCAAGTCCATAAATTTCTGCCAATCTCAATGTCTTCTATTAAAATTTACATCTTGATTGATAACCATGTTTAAACACGTGCTGTAGTCTTCTGATAGAGCGCTTAATCATTTGGATCGTAGAACATTCTGATGAATAGCAGAAACAGGCTGTCATTAATGTACTGACTATCCTTCCAGTCAAAGCCTACAATTCCTAGCTGACCTGCATTCCAGCAAATAAACAAGCCATTACTGCTCTTATCACAGCTATGTGTGTTTACATACATACAAACACACACATACAGAAATCAAGCCACTTTCTAAATAAATAAATTAAAAAATCATAGAGCACATCTGTGTATATATTAATTCCTGCATAGTTCCAGAAATGTTTTCCTGCCAAGAATTCAAGCTTTTTTTCCCCCTCTCTCTAACATCATACAGTCAAAAAACGTGATGCTTTGTCTACTGTACAACTGAACTAAGCAGTGATCATGAGCCTCAATTTTTTTTTTCTCTAGCATCTTTCGCTTTTTATGCTCTAGGGTGCTGAACAACGTGACCCCAGTCACTTCGCAGTTTAATTCTGTGTATGTGAATAGGTCCATTGAAAGTAAAGTCCCCAATTTGTTAAAAAGAGGCGCTTGTTGAAACGCTGGCTGGGTCAGAACCATGGCGCTCAGCACACTGAAGGCACAGCCCATGTCAGCTATCTGGCATTTGTCCTGCCTGAATTCTTTTCTTTCGTGACTTCATGCATGTTACTGAGTTAAAAAGCAGGCTTGTTTTGCATTTGATGTTTCCTAAGAAAATAATTTAAAAAACGTTTTGTTAATCATTCGCTAAAGCATTGTAAAAGTACTCAGCACTGGCTTATGAATTCCACCAGCTCTTCGGAGCTCTCACCAGCTTTCAGGGCAGAGTAGTTCAGCTACCAAAACTCAGGAATGTTAAAACTGCTGTAGAAGACTGTCAGCATGTGACCTACATGGAAATGTAACTGCTAAAGGTCAGTGTATCTCCCCAACTGACACGTGAGTATACCAACACAATCTTTGGAAAACAAAGGTTGTTTCTACTAGGCAAGAGATGCTTAAATATTTGAAGTAGCACTGCATACAATTCCAACAGACTCCACTTTTCATTCAGACTAATCACAAGTCCTTCAAGATCTCTGCTTACAGCCATAGCAAGCCTCAAGATCAAAGGGCTGGATATCTGTGAATTTTGTCTCAAAACCCACTGGCTCTCCAGCTGCTTACTTCAGTAAGCCGGACTTGGGTACGGCACACTTCTGTAACGGACATCAAAAATTTCCCCTCAGACATCAAAAGACCAAGTGCCAGTTTTAAACATCCATAATTGGAAAATAATGAACCCACTCCTGAAGCTGTAGTTTTGATCTTCATAGCAGTAAAGGCTTGAGGAACATGTTTTGAAGGAAAAAAAAATAAATAAGAGCATGGAAATGAAAGAGAAATGGAATGTAACACAACATCAGTTTATCAAAGATACACAATGCCAGACTAATTTCCTAGTTTATTAAATAACTAATTTTCTAGACAAAAACAATGTGAGAGACATGATCAATTCATGAGTGGGCAGGAATACCACACAGATGGGACTGAATGGCCTTGAAGACTATTCACTCTTGTATTCAATGACAAATTTGGAGGTGACATTGTGGGGACTTTTTTTTTTAAAACCTAGAGTGCACTGGGAGTACCTCAGCTGGAAAATACAATAACAAAGGAGAACCAGAATAGCAGATGTACAATGAGACAGCCACATGATACAGGTATAAAATGTGCTTCTAGGACCTATCATGTAGGCTATTCCCAGCAGAGGAAAAGAAAGCACTATTGATATTTTACAAGGCCTTGCTTTTATCTCAGCAACAATATTATGTCAGTTTGGTCACTTATGTTCTAACAAAACTGATTTAAAGTGGAACAATTATAGAAGAAGGCCAACAGGATGACAAGAGGCTGGTATGGATGTAAGAATATGTGTATCAAAGTCTACCTTGGAAGCAAAGATTAGAGGAGGCTGGCTTTTCTAGTCTAGCTGAATGAAGGCTGACAATAAGATTGCCGTCTCTTTATACACTAGAAAAATAAACACTGGGGATGGAACGAGAGCTAAAGGTCAATACTGGCACAAACTGGCACAAGGACAAATGCACATAAGCTTGTCATGAATACACTCAGACCAGAAACTGAAGTTTTATAACAATTACTGAAACCAGGCACCAGGGCACCTCCTAACTGAAAGAGCAAAGACAAAAAAAAGTTAACTTTTTAAACTGGAGTTTGACAGGTTTCTGAAGAGGATTATGAATGTTTCCCTAGGAGAAAGCAGCATGAGAGCTGACAATTGAAGACATCCCTTCCAGTCCTATGCTCTTCTTGATGTCTTTGCCATGGTGATATTTAGAAAACAAAGCTACAAAAAAATCAACTCACTGGTTTTTAGGCACTACAAATATCTGAAACCTCCAGGCTTTGAAAAACACTCCATTAGCTAGGGAATGAGTTTCTGTAGTGTGAACTGATATGCTTATGGAAATGTTCTGGTTTCATACATCTCTAAAATACAGTTCTCAAGAAATCACTGAGCAATTTGTTGAAACAATGATTGATTAACCAATCTAAATATGCAACACCTAATGAGGATTACGTATCGAAGTCAAGTCCCAGACTTTAGGGCTTTTGCCGTCAGAGGAAAAAAAAAAAGCTTTATTAGCTTTCAAAAAGCATATTCTTCCTATCCACCTCCTTAAACTCAAACACAGAAGGGATTTTGTTCAAACTTAAAAAAAAAAAAAAAACCCACAATTGGATAAGGACCAGACACAGCCCAAAAGCTTAATGCTTCAGAAAGTAAGGAGTACATGGAAAGAAAGCATTAATGGAAACTGTTTTGGAACTCTAAGTACAGAGGATGATATCTAGTGACTGCTATAATACTGAATCTGCACTGCCATTAAATTTAATCTTCGATATTTTTATTGCAACCTGACCCACTATGACATCTCTAAAGAAAATTACATTGTACACTACTATTTCAAGAAGTCAAACTTAGCTAGTCATCTGGGCCATAAAATAGCACATTACTCCATCAGGCTGGCTAAAGCAACTAGGAATAAAACTAGATTTACCAACCACATTATTTTTATTAGGAAATGTTTCAAAGCAGACATAATCCCAAAAGACCTTAGCCTCATACCATCCAAAAATACACAACAGAGAGCAGCAAAAAACATGAACTGCAGTATAAGGTACAATATGTAAATGTGAGAAAAAAATTTGCAAGATGTGTCGTAATACATCATCCTATCAAAGCAAAACAAATTAACTGAACATAGAAATAGAAAAGAATAAAAACTTCTACACAATTCATGTATTGACAATTTAAACCTTTGTTATAAGATCTGACGTGTTAATAGGAATTGCTCCATTGAATCCCTGCACATCAAGATTTAGTCTGAACTCCTTCTGCTTTCCTTGAAATTGCAGGCTAATATAGGTGTATTAAATCACAGCTAGAGAGCAAAATGTCCAGAACAGGCAGAAGGAAAAAAACAGTATCTTTAACAGCAATATTCCTGAAGAACCCTGCTATGGTAGCACTACTTGCATTTTATTTTGGATCATAGCCACAGAACAGCTAAAGCACAGCTTCTTCTGTAATCATTCTAAATGGGGGGAACTGCTCATAATAGTAACAGGAAAAAAAGGCAATGAATTTACTTGGCAATCTTAACACTTCTCAGCAATTCTTTGTACCGTCATGTTTTCTAACAGGTATTCATGCATACATAATATATAGGTCTTTGTAGATCTGGAATGAAGGAGAAGTAAGGGATTTGATAGCTAGAAAGGCAAGTTTTAAATTTTAAATACTGTCAAAGTAGGTTAGAAGGGTGATGTGTATTTTATCACCTAACCAAGCATTCATGTCTTTCTGTTTTAACCTTTTTTTTTCCTAGGCAATATGATCACCTCAGGCAGTTTGGGGTTTAAAGGCTTCAGCCAATGCAAAAAAAAAAAAAAAATTTAAATTAGCCTGGCATTTGTTACCTTTTTTTTAAGACTTGAACACTGTGTTTTACAGAGGTGGCTTTATTATGCTAGCTGCATCAAATACAGAATATTAATCAGACTGTGAAGCTCCACTAATTATGTGCTACGTTTAAATAACTTAGATTTTGTTAAGTGGCACGGCCACAGATATTGTATGCATAATCTGAGTTTTGAGTCATTTCCCTTTTCTTGTCTGATTTTATTCTACACAGGAAATGACAGGGTCATTTGGAAATAACTGCAGTGCAAGATCAAAAAGGAAACTTGATTGAGAACACTGTATAATTGCCTGTGCTAGAGAAAAAAAAAATTCCAATGACTTTACAACCCATCGCTATAAGATTTCTCTGGAAAACACACACTGTGGTTTCCCTGAAAGGATATCCATTACAACACTGAGTACAGCTTTTATTTGTTGTAGCTGCATCTCTTTTAAAGAAGCAGCTCTTCTCCTGAGGCTGTTGGGCTTTTATTCAGTAGGTAATTCTTTCGGCACACATACTCCCTGAGCTAAAGCCATTTCAGTGGAAGCAAATCAATTCTGTTGAAGCAAGTCATTTCACTGACTCGTCTCGAAGTGTTCATTTGCAAAAGGAGATAATGCCGTAATTAAGCTCTCGGAACACCGTGGTTCTTGTTATGTCGGCAAATCTGGCCATTACAATTTACAGTGTCCTGTTCCAAAAGAACAGGCTTTTATTGCTGGAGCTAAAAGAAAACTTTTTAGACATTAGTTGCACTCAGCTTAAAGCCAGGATCACATCCAGCTCTGGGCTGTGGTGAGTCTGCAGTGGCTTTTTTTTTTTCTTTTTTGGTAAGACATTGGTCTACGCAACAGGACAGCAGCCAAACTTTCAGCACACATTTACCATCTACTTTCAGCACATGGATTTCGCAGTCGATCTCCTGTTTCCTGAGCAGATGCACTGTGGAGCAGGCAACCCCAGGTGTGCTCCTGCCACAGCCACACACACCAAACCATGGCAGCCCCAAAAACTGTTCATCTACGGGACTGCAAAATAGAAGTAATGATTTCCTTTATGCATAAGAATTTCTAAATAAAACAAAGCTGCTGCAAAAGAATTTGAAGTCTATGCTGGGTTCACCTCTCATCACATTTTAACACATAAAGCAAGTGTAAATAATGCCATAAATTTGTATGTGCAGCTTCAATGCCCTAAACTTTTACTTATTGAAGAACAATGCATCACCCTATCAAAATAAACTCTAACAGAATATAAGTATTGATTTTCTTGGGTGTTGGAGTGTAGTTGGACAAATTAAACGCTCTCTGCCATGGAGCTCAGAATACAAAACAGATGGATTAAAGTGAAATGGCGCCATAGGTAAGAAAGGTCCATAAAGGAGTTACAGCTAAAGGTTGTCATGCAGGGTTTTGTGACAGCTGTAGCTGCAGATGGCACTTGTTGCTTGGATGGATCATCACCGAAGTCATTCCCTGAAATCCCTTTCTGCCATTGCCCAGAGGTGCTGGTACCCTCAGCAGAGGTGGTGCTCCCCAGCAGAGCCTGTCCAGGCAAACTGTCCTGTGGCTGGGACAATGCACGTTGATCTCACCCACCCAGAAATGGGTCTTCAGGAAACACAGAGACATTTCTTTTAAGCTGGTCTAAAACCTTGTAAGATTCATGACCCAAACTTACACAAGAATTACTTAATCAAAGCCTCATTACAATCAATTTTACCAATTAAGCAGTGCTAACCACCCATTGATCTAATTACCTAATATAAAAACCCCACCCTAACATAGTAATGCTGAAGTTCTGCTCTAACTGTATTGATAGTTTTGTCACCAATTTCATCACAGTTGGAATTTTAACCCACCTAGTAAATGATGAGAATTATTTCCAAATATTTGCATCCATGTCAAGAAAAGTCCTTTTTATAATATGGCTACTTAAAAGCAACATGGAAGGCAGTTATCCCACATCATCAGAGTCAAAATACCAGCTGAAAGTGTAAAGGAATTTTTCCAGCGCATTAATTTTAACTTCACTGTGTACTGATAAGCTAAAACATAAGTACCATCAAAAAAAATTACACTACTGTGCCTATCTGGGCAAACAGTTGGCTCCTAATACAAATTTAAAATGCAAATATTTTTTAATGTATTGTAACACATATCCTCAAAAGGCAAAGTCAAGCTAAAGGAAGGTTTATTTGATTAATTGAACCTGTCCATTTGACTAAAGGCCACATCCTGCAACAACACATTTTCCTATGTATTTTTTCACATGTAAGATAGAACACACGACAAAGTTCACCGTGAAGCCGACTCACTATTGTTAACTGAATTCTTTCAAAATGCTCAGTTTTCAGCTTCCTTGTTTCTTTACATTCAGTATAATTAACTCTTGGTGGCTACAAAGAAAGTTTTGTAGAAACAAAACTCTGTACACGCACATGCATGCATCTCTATTAAAGCTCTGGTCAGACAAGGCATGGCACATCACCTTTTCTGATTTTGACTGCTGATTTTAAAGCAGAGTCATACTCACACGTTGCTAATTCAAATTACCTGCATCAACTTACAAATACCTACACAAGTGTTCCCGATTTAACACGACTAACGGCTTAACCAAGCAATGCATTTACACTTTTTTGAAATCCCAAATTAATTTTGAATACGAGGATCAAAACATCTTAACTTGCGCTCTTTAATCAGCCATTTTACGTTAGTAATGCAGGGACGTTGACATGAAGCTGCTTTGAGCAATATAAAACATATGCCACGGTGCACTCGTTAAGTAACTCTGCATAATGAGTTCCATCTATATAAATGACTCACCTCATTACTTATCACAGGTTCTTCTCTACGACCGTGGAAGAGGTATTCATATGCTTTATAGTGCTTAAATAAGCTGAAAAACAAGATAATACAGACTATTACAGCTGGAAGTTTTTTTGAAAGTTAACAATACTACAAGTTTTGTTAAACTAAGAGCTACCCTCCAGCATGGTAATATTCCAAATTTTACAAAGAAACAGTTGCTTAACTTCAGATATAACATGCAGCATATGTAGTTTGCAGGATTTATTATCAGATGGCTGTAGAAAGTACAGTGTGATACTTAAAGATAAATCCACTTAGCCCTTATGAAATTGAACTCTGAGAAGACAAAGTTCTACTCTGAAAAAAGTAATTCCTGAAATACTTACCACCAGGATACTTCTGCCTTTAATATCAGCAATAGCAGACAAGAAGGAAACAAAGCCAAATCAGCTTTCAGATACTGGGATGGGCTGCCAGTACAGGGAGAAAGTTTGATCTTGGAACACCACAACAATAAAGAATGGAAACACTTATTCTCTCAAGGTCACTTTGCAAAATCAGTGTATTATTTCCTCAAAGAAAAACTAAAAAACTAGATTGACACAAAGCAGTTTTGTGTATTACAACAAAAGTAACTTTAAATAGACTTTGTCAATGGCCTAAAATATTTATCTTCCTTAAAACACGTATGGCTTTCCGTTTCAAATGTTTTGAATAATTTTCTTTGTTTCCTTTTCTAATGATCAATGATATGGCATTTGTTTAATCAAAAGTTTTGTTTGTCACAGTCCATCTGTTGTAATTAGTTCTTCTCTTACAATCATGATACAGAACTCCTGGCTTCTGTCACGTCATTTTGACATATGATTTAAAACACTGCCCTGTGATTTCATAGCAACTCCAGGTTGAAGAATGATTCCAAGAATTTATCGCAGTCCTGCCTGCTGTATTCATGAAAGGTACAGCAATATTTGCAGGGAACATCTGTAACTGGTTCCTGTGCTTTCTGGCTAGGGACAGGACACAGGTTCTTCTCTTGGGAGAGCCATCATCTGCATCAGCAATACCTTTGGCTTGGTACCTGCAAGGCCCATGTAAGAAGCCTGGCTGCCACCACCTAGAGGCTGCCTTCCCCCAAACCCCAAGCACACAGGCAATTAATTAAGTTCTTACACTATTTGCAATTTCATTTAAGTACATTTTTATTGCAGCACTTCACCAAAGAATTCCTGACATGTTTCAGTGGATACACAGAAATTATGTTTAAAGAGAGTTCAGGACTTAACCTGGAAATGACTCACACCGATTTATGGAAATACATGTTACCTTTCATATACTCCTGTAATCTGGTAAAATTCTAACAGGGATTATTTGAAGAAAGACAAAAAATATTTTATGAACATCACAGACACACAGGAAATAAGACATACATCTTTCCAATCGGATTGGCAGAAATTAATATTTCAAATTTGTTCTCTTATCCTAGTGCTTTGGAAATATGCCAGACTTACAGTACCTAAAAATGAGGTCTTTTCCTCTTCCCTCCAAATGTGTTATGATATTCTTATAGACGATGTTACAGGTACACATAATTTAAAATATATACCCAAAAATAGAAGTAATTATTTTTGGCATTTCTGAATTTTATGTCTTTATTTTTAAACAGATCTCTGTTCAACCTGGCACCCTTAATCCTTTATGAAGGAAAGAATTCCTCCATTTTATGCTCTTTAAATCAAATCACATAAATTAGACATCAGCATTTATTTATAAAAAACAGTGTAGTCTTCTTTCTTCTACCGGGCATTATATAAAAGACCTTTTTTTTTTTTCCTATTTTTTGTGAGCAATTAAAAAATTCCATACCAGTGCTTCTAGCAATTACATAGAAATAATTTTACTTGTGAAAGTAAGATTGTTAAGAATAGGTCCTCTTATGATGTCATATGAGAATCTGAAGGTTATTAACAATGACATATTTCCCCAGCTCCACCGCTTCCTGAAAAGAAAATGTCAGGAGCTATGCTGATGTGTGTTTGCCCAAGGAGACAAGATAAAAAGATGATAACTGTCACCTTCTGCCAAACCTGAAGGTGTCATTATAGTTGCTGCACAGTTTGTGCCAATGTGGTTAAGCATTTGTCCCTGTTTCCATTATAAATCCCATGGGTTTAGAGCTCATCTGTAAAAATGTGATCTGAACTACAACATGTCATACTGTCTTGAGTAGAAAAAAAGCTACAGGCCAATCATTTAAAATTAAACAAGAAAAAATGTTGAACTAATACATTAATTTGAATTGCAATAAAACTCAACCTATTTCTGAGTTCATAAAGTTTAAAGTACACCCATTTAAGTATGCCAATTCCATTCTTACTTAGAAAAACGTATTCCAGTGACTGGAACAATGGATTGCACAAACTGGACACAGATGATACATTTCAGTGTATGTGTGTATATCCATGATGTTGCCACAGCATACACTGGTAATAAATTGAGCTGTTTGGACATACAACTACATATTTGGTGGCCAAAATACCATTCTGCTGCAAAAGTTTTGCAGCTTGATTGTACTGTTGCCCAGTTAATACTTTGGTGGTAGTAGGATGGAGCACCTAATCTCTTGGACGAAATTCTTGCAACTGTGAAGGAATTACTTCATGGACAAGATATCTCTCAATGGATAATTTACACAAGAGCTATAGACATGCTATTTGGAAAGAACATTTGTTCCATATAAATATACAAAAGACACAGACAGGAAGGGAGAAGTAAAAGGAGTTGAGACATCTTAAATGCCAAGTTTCCTTTTAGTTTAGGGCTAGTACTTGGCAGGACATTCGTTTGCCTTGACTACAGAAATTTGAGATTTAAAGAGATGTTCCCTTTTCTTATGGGAAGAACTTTACATGTTTTATATTTTCCATGAAAAAGAAACAAAAGAAAAAAAATCAGAGAGCAGGAGAAAGAGACAAATTTTATAGCCCAATCGTAAGAGAAATCACCTGTGACGGGTTTAAATCCCCATCTGAATCCAAGTACTCTAAACTGGAAGGCTAATAGCTACCTGAGTATTTTTGCCTTTCTTCAAGAGAAAATACTTTTCTGCATTCAGGAAAACCCTCTGAAAACCCTCTCTTTGCTGTGTTAAACTTTTCCTAAAGAACAGTCAGAAAACTCCCAACAAATCTATGTACGGATCAGTCACGATCTTACTCAATTTTTCTGCCCATCCGTCACAAATCCTCCCCCCTCTAGCCCCCATTTGGGTCAGAAAATGGGCTGAAGGGCTACAGCTGCAGTACAGTGGATGAGCATATAATACAGGAGTAACTTCTTAATTTTCCATCTCCTTGCCCCTGACATTCATGGATGGTTAAACAGCTTGAGAACCGTTCTGTCCATCATATACTGCAAACAGGAGTATGTGAGTACAGCCACTGCCTTAACCACAGCATTTCACTGGAAGAAGGTGTGTACACGTTACTATACAGTACAAACTCTATACAGGGCCATGACTGTTGCTATCAGATTCAGTATTTTTATCAAATAAATAACGAATTTCCTGCTGTTTGCATCTCTTTCTGCATCTCTGTTTAAAAGCCAAGACCTGTCACAAAACCTTTTCATGTACATATTGGACTTTTGCTGATTTTGAAATACAACATTTTTATGACTCCTACATGATCATAACCCTAATTCTGTAAAGTACAAAACTTTAAATTACTTCAGTCCACTATAACTGCCAAGGCCAGACAAATACTTAGAGTACCAGACAAGAGCTACAATTTTATTCAGATGGAATCTAAAAATAGCTTTTAAAAGCAAACCAAGAATATTGTCCATACACCACTGTTTTCTTTTATCACTCAAAACAAAACCCAAAAGGAATATTTTCAGCATAACCTTACATTTTGATAAAATTCCAGCCTAAATTTATTTTCTGGGCTTTAACATCTGAGGCCAGATCTTTACTGCTCCTTGCATATTCTCTCTTCTTTTTCATGATTTAAAGTTTGGTGTATGCAGTATGTTGGCACAGATGGAAGATATCCAGTGAAATAATAGCAAAATACTAGTAACAGTAGTAGTAATAATAATAAAAAGGTTGATCTTATTGTTCTTGTTGTTACTTTTATTTTATCAGTCATTTCCCTGCTATATTAGATTACTGAAATAAGAACAGATTGAGTAGAAATAAATACCTGATAACCAAATAATCAATGATTGCTTTGGCTTGCTCAATGCTGAACAAATTCGGGTCATTTCTTTCTTCTGAGTCAGTTTTTCCTATTCCAGACATTGCTCTTTCAAGTTCTTTTAAATTATCTCCCAAGGTCATATGTTTGTCTGCAAAGTAATCCCAAAGAACAAAAACCATGTATAAACATGACAGGGTGGGATGGGTTTTTTGGCCCATTCTAATTATGAGACTTCTGGAAGTTTTAGTTATGACCCACCACAAAACTGAAAAAGCAGCAGCAGTCAAACGCTTCTCTCTGTTGCCATTATTCTCATCAATAAAGTGTCCATTAAAATTCCATCACAAAACCACCACTCTGCCCTCACAATGGAAGGATCACAATGATGGGTGTTCAAGACACTACAGCTTCCCCTCTTACCTATGCAGAGAGAACCACAGGCAGAATAATATGCAAATCTGAGAGGCAGAACATGTTTTTCTTTAAAATAGCCTACTGCTTATGTATTGTAAAACATTATTCTTCTGACCATGCCCCTTGCAACATAAGCCACTAATACAGAAACAGATATTAAAAAGGGTGAACAATATTTTAAAGTGCTAACAGTCATAATAGAATAAACATGAATATGCATAATTCCCTGCATGTATCATCAGACTTGGAGACATTTTTGTATCCTTCCAAACCAGATAATTACTTTACATTTTTACCCTGGCAATCAAAACCGACTGCCAAAACAGGTTGGAATTAGAATTTAAATTCTGTTAGTTAACTGTCCTGACAAAGAGGAAAATCTGAAATATATCAGTGCTTGCTGAACCTATAAAAAGAAAGGATTCATCCTCCTGGTTTGCACAGTGTCTGCCATCACTAGAACCATGGGGAGTTAAAAAAAAAGCTTCAAATACAATTTATTTTTTCCTTTTATATCTAAAAAATCTACAGAAAAAAATGGGGAAATATCCACCAGTGGTGAAATTGAATCATTTTCCTTATTCTTTTATGTCTCTACTGATACACTCTTTGGGGTTTTTTGTACAGAAAACAAATTAAAAGACTTAGAAGACTTCTGTTCTTTTATAGTTTTGCCCTTTAGTGGTACAGTAATCAAAGGCTTGAAAATTTTACCTCACTTTTCAGTAAGAGAGGCAGCAAAATATAAATAACCATACAGGAAGGGACAAGAAAGAAATACAGAGAATGTAGAGGAAATAGAAGCCATAGGAAATGAGGAAAAGCAGCAGAACCAGAAATATCACCCCCTGTAGGGAAGTGAAGGCACATAATAGGATCATCCAGACCCTGTGTCTGTTGCCAGTTCATCCAAATTTTCTCTTTCCTCTGCACAGCTGATTTTCAGTCCCAACCACCTGTCTCAGGAAGACTCTTGTAGCACTTCTGTGAAGTAAGGAGCACTTTACCCTCAAATGGATAGAAGAGGAATCAAATCATGTAACTCATTCTGACTCCCAAACAAGCACAGCCCCCAGTTTCCAAATCTCCCTTTTCCTTGCTCCTTTGCCAGCCTTAAATGCATTTCCACTACCCTCTTTCTCTAAATCCATTCTTCCTGCTCAGTGCTACTCTTGCTATTATGGTCAAGTCAGCTAAATTCTCCAGGCTGATTGGGTCCAGTACAGGGAAAGGAAAAGAAAGGGTCATTAATATAGAAGACATTAGAATTTTGCTTTTAGTTGAAATGTTTGGTAATTACAAGAAAATTCATCTCAGCCCAGGGCTACAGCATACTTTGTAAAATGGATTATTCAGGGGACTAAGCTGTGAAGCAAATGTAAGAAGTTTCCTGCAAGCATTTAAAAACTACATTTTCTTTCTCTAAAAACCATGTATATCTTAGCCAAATCTAAATGGATTTTCACAGGACAGCAAAAAGCAAATTCACAACTTTTGCTTGCCAAACCTTCTATCTTTTACCTCAGAGCACCAGGGCATTAGACCTGTTAAAAAAAAAAGACATGAAATAGGTTCCTTTTCCCACAGCCTCTGTCTGCAAGCCCACTGAACTGGTTCACTTGCAATTCTATATATAAAAATTCATCAAAAGCAGACAGTGCCATGGAAAATTTCAGCTTAAAGAGTTAAAAGTTTGGCAAAGCTTAATGCAACTAAGATGACATTCCTGAAAAACATCAGTCAGCTTTAATAAGGGGTTGTGCTACCAGCCTATCGTGTACACATGCATTACACGGTCTCATAAAACTAATTTCTGACGGGTTTCCATTCTGCTCCATTGTTATAGTAATATAGTTAGCATATGTTAAGATACTTTCTCATTGGAGACAGGAAGGACAACTGGAATTCCAATGATCATAAAGCACGTACATATTCTGTCAAAATTCCAAGTCAGAAAGGCCCTTGAACTAAATTACAATGAAAGAGCATAATAACTATTATGAGCTTGATTTTAAATATTCGCCTTCTCTTTTGAAGGAAACTGCTGAGTCCTTTCACTCTTCCTCTGGGATGGACTTTTCTCAACATAATCACCTTCAAAGTGAATGTTAAGCAAGCATTAGGATCTCTGAAAAAGAAGGTTTTAGAGGACACTGCTACCATTTTTTTCCGGCTCTTTCATTCCCACTAGACCAAGCTTCATGCTTTGTGGCAAATTTCCTTGTAGCCACAGCAGCTACAGTCCCTTCATTGTCATTTTTCCTCTTCGGCAGCAATGCCAGCTTACTTCCCTCACCAGCCCTTAGTTAACATATATTCTGTGCCAGAAGTGCAGCATTTGCCATACAGAAAGCTGTCTGAGAGTTGACCTCCAAGGATAAAATAAATGTAATTCACCTGCTGTAATGCTACAGGATGTACTGAATATCTCAAATGGCAGAGAAATGTGCCCAAGGCTACAGTGAGTCAGTCACTGAGACAGCTGGAATTGGAATTTAGGAGCTCCTTGCTCTCACTCTACTGTAATTATTATTTATTTTACCATAGCAAAGAAAAGGTCTCTTCAGGACCTGGCCCATTTGTACCACATACTGTACAAACAAAGAATGAGGAACATTCTGCTCAAAAGACTTGAGTTTTCTCTAACAAAAATTCAACATCTGCTGTAAGAATTATTTTCAGCCACGTGGTCTAACATACCAACATTCGAGAGGAAAATAAATCATTTCACAATTACTTGTAATTAAATATCACTTTATTAAAATGACTGGGAAACATTCTTGCCTTCCACTTCAGATATTTATTTTACAATTCTTAATTATACTTACCGCTGAGGTTCTCCAAGGCGAAATTTAATAGATCCATGAATCCTGAGAGCTGGATAAGACTGAAGTTCATTTCTTTAGCCCACCAAAATCCTGCAGTATAATAATCTAGTAAAATAGCTTCTTTCAAAGATGTCTTTAGTTGTGTAAGATTCAGAAATTCTTCCATCTTCCTAAAAAAATTGCAGAGTAAAATAATGAAATTTAAAAATTAATTACAGATTCCAAAGTCTTACGTGGTCTGCTTGCAATTGTATCTATATTTGTTCTTTTTAGTTGCTATATTATTCATATGTGCATAATGTACATAATTTCTTGAATTTAGCGACATCAGTTCCCAGATAAGAATATTTATGATCAGAGGACATATCAGAAAGTAAACGATCACCTGCAGGTTTCAGCAGACGCTATTCAAGAGCTAAGATATGACTAACAAAAGAAGAAATCAGAGAAAAAAAGAGTGTTTCATCAGGAACCGGTTTGTGGGATGAAATGACACAATTAGTCTCCACTTTCTACTATCATGCTTTCACTCTGATTGAGATAGTTTTACAGTAGTAATAAGATCTTGTTTCCATTTCAAGATTATTTTTCATGTGACCTCTGATGAAAAATTACATTTGAAAATTAATGTAAATGATATGATATATAATTACTGAAAGTAGCTAAAACATTTAGAAGTTTAAATTGCACTTCCATAATGGTCAAAACATTTAGAAAGATCCTTATCCCATTTTACTGGCATATGATGAAAATTTTTCCACTTACTTTAACTCCCAAAATTTATGAAAAAATACACTCCCTTTTAGGAGGCCATACTATTGCTGACACATTTATGTCTACTCTATCCAAACACAGAATTAGTTACGTCTTTTATAATAACCATGTGCATTTTTCCACATGAAGAGAGGGGATGGTGTGTAGGACTTGGTTTCAATTCTTCCAGTATAACTTCAGCCATGTCCCAGGTAGTTAAGTTTTACATTAAAGCAATCCTTCGCTTCTTAACTACAGCTGAGGATGCAGGTGCCAGTGACCACAGTTTCTAGTCCCCTGTGAAAAAGCAAAGTCTTCCCAAGCCCCGCTGCCTTCTCATTCCTTCCTAAGAAGGACATTAATCCCAGACCTACTGATAGCAGCCATCAGATTTTCAGGGGTTTCACCAGCACAGTATAGACATGCTGTCAAATGAGATGAGTTTCTTTTTTTAATTAAAGCCTCAATAGCTAACAGAGTAAAGCATATAATCCAATCAGTTTTGTTTAAAACATGTATTCCTTTGTTCTGCATGACAAATTTGTATGGCTGCACACATGCAAGTCGGTTAAAAACACTTAACTGTGTCCTGAAATAGAAGTGGAACATGGCCAGCTGAACTTTCCAAGGTTTGAAACAGTCCATATCCTCTCTCTCTGAAGCTTCTGCCAACTCTGTGTTTTCATAATCAGAGCTTCTCAGGGATTTAGATTTTCTCTGATTCTGCTAACAACGCCAGTACTCATCTTTTCAATATTTTGTAAGGCATGTCACTGAGAACAGTATCTGTACATGATTGGGAAATGATGGGGCAGTTAGATTTCCTAGTTACCCTCCCTGCTTTTTCTTTCTTCATGGGGCTCCAGTCCTATGAAGATGGACAGCAGTATGAAACTCCCTGACAGATGGGAATGCAGGACATGAAAACTCTCATCCCGAATCAGATCTATTCTGATTTTCTAACCTTAGCTGTGGCCTTCAAACTGCTCTTGTAAATAGACATGACGCACTGTGGTAAACAAAATTTTAATGCTGCTGCTAAACTGCTTAGTGTGCATAAAATACCCTGTAACTATGCTCCTTCCAGTCAGATGCAGTATATACTTAAATTCCCCTTGCACAGTGTGTATATATAAATACATATGTGATCAGCTGAGACTAAAAGAGTATATGATCTTTCAGTGCTTTTCTTTTTAATCTTAATGAGAAAGTTGCACAAAGAATTGTGTCGTTAAGCACATTTTAGTCTCCAGTGAGTTGTACACTTCAGTCTCCTCTAAATTTAAAGAGGCCTATTGTGCAAGAGAAAACAGGAAAGGAAAGAATTTTTGTATTATTATTTGACGGTAGCAAATTTTCTTTCCAGTTTTCTTAAAAAAAAATCCCAGAAAGACCTTTTCTCCCTGAGAATAGTGACAAATAGGAAGAACAGAATATGCTTCAGGAATATTTTAAGCTCAATTAAATGGTTACCTATTCAGAGGAACAAAGTTGGATTTTATATACCCCCCGCCTCTTCCTTCCCAAAGTAGACCGGTGGCCCAGCCCTTTGGCTTTCAATTCCCTAAGAACCTGCTAGCAGACACAAGCGCTCCTAAATAATTCGTGCACTTCTGAAAAATCCCATCTTTCAAATATAAGTCTGGAGTCTCAGGTTGAACTCCTGGCCTCCTAAATTTAGCTGCTATTAAACACTAATAACAAGGGAGAGTGTTGGTACAGGAAAGACAAGACAGGCTGACATCAGAAGTCTTTGGTTGCCTCCTATTTCCCCAGTGCTCCATAATGGCGACCCACTGATGCCTTCTTGAGCTTTCCATCCCTTGCTGAACTTTAAAGACTTTTTTGATTTTTTGGTAACTCCTGTTACAGTACAGAATCTTAAATGTTTTAGCAAAAAAAAGTTACCAAGTGAGACATAAAAAAAAAGCTCAGTATCGGCCTGTTCTTATTTACATCTTAGTATTTTGTTTACAGTGCATTTAAAGCTATTGCAAATTCAGAAACCACAACCATATGAAATACAAGTAGAAAAAAAGAAGTCTAAGCTAAATCAAGAGATATAAGAAACAGAGTAAACTAGACTGGATCTGAGATCAACTGTATTTCTTCCATATTCTGTGAATAATACTAAATATCAATGATTTAACTGAGCAATTAAATACTAATGACATAAGCATCACAAAAGAAATCTAACAAATAGGCTGCAGTTTTTGTTTCATTAATATATGGGTCCCAGCATTGTTGTCATCGCTACTTACTTTTCAACTCCTTCCAGATTTTCTTCTGACAAGGTAGTAATTTGGGAAAGAGAAAGAAATGTCCTATTAATAATCTCCTTTCCACCTACATCATCCTGATCTTGGTTTTTATCCTGACCTTGGACTTCTTCCTGATCTTGGACTTCTTCCTGCATACAGGCGTATAGGAATGTAATTTTAAAAATGTTTATTTTATTATGTCAGTAACTTATCTAAATAACATTTTTATATTGAGGAGGTATGCAAGGGATTAATTCAACAAATGCCAAAAATGTAAGACAGCTATAATTATACTGCAGTAACACAATACCTTAACACATTCTCACTAGAGAAAAGCTGGGCAGATACATGGAACATAGTATTTTTATCATAAATTCATGTGGGAACACAGTGACATATTATGTGCTGCACAAGATTAAATTAACTTGCAAGTAAAAACAACAGAGATTTAAAGGTGCGAAAGAATCCATGAATCTAAATTTGACCAACATGATACTGCATTGCACAGTAATTAAATTTTAAAATTAAGTTTCTCCTAAATGTATTATGAGAATACACACTTATTACTATGCTATTTGCTCTCCACCCTGTACTTGATTGCATTTTCAAATTTACTGTCTACACTGACTCCTTCCCTAACCAAAGTCCAAGATGTTTGTTGCAACAGAATGATACACAAGGATCTGACACTACTGCTCCTGGGAAGGATGTACATGTTTTAGGGGATAACAAACTGAGCATGAACTAACAATTCAATGGTCTTAGAGAAAATAGGAATAATTGATGATATTTTATTTTGTGTGGTCATTGACGAAAAAGAGATTTCTAAGAATCTATGAAATCTATGAAATCTATGAAATGCAAAAACCAGTTTAAAAATCCTCTAAAACTGTTTCACAATAGAATATGTAGGTGACAAAGTGAGGTCACAAAGCACATTATAAAATGTGAGATGAGGCAGCCCCTTCAGAGAGGTGCAGGGCAGGGGAACAAGGGACAATGGTCACAGGACAGAGTGCTCCAGTTGAAAGGGACCCAGAGTGGGGCAGCATAAGGAAAAATATTTAAGCATTAGAGTGCTTATGAAAATATTTAAGCATTAGAATAGACAACCCAGAAAGGCAGAGGAATTTCCATCCTTACAGGCTTTCAAGACCAAACTGGACAAAGCCCTGCTGGGCACTGGGTGCTGGCCCAGCTCTGACCAAGCAGCTGAACCAGTCCCAAAACGCCTTCCAGCCTCCTGCTGGGAGTCTGCCTGGCCTGACCACACAAACACCTGATCACAATTTGCTTGTAGCAGGTACACTTCTACATCTGCAGGACCTGGGCTTTAGAGAAGTGCAGCAAGGCAAAGCTTGCAGAATCCTGCTTCCAGCTCACATGGGGAGAGCAAAGCAGAATTCCTGACACACACTGATTTTTGAGCCTGACCAGCACTGCTCTGGGCTGATACCAACTCACTCCAGCGCCGGTCAAGGAGAGCCCCCAAAAAAAGCTACACTACTCCCCCTGCTGCTGCTGAACTGCAAGATGTACTGAAGTCTGGGACTAGCTGAAGAACCAGTCAAGAGGGACAAAACAAGACCCAGAGCAACAAAGAACATTCACTCAGTGGACAAACTATTCTTCCCCTCTCTAATTAAGTACTAGAGTACTTTCACATGTACTTCAATAAGAAAAAATTATTGTTCCCAACTGTAAACAAGTCAGTCTCAGATACAATGTCTCATCAGAACAGGAATGGCATAAACGAAGGCTTCCTTCACATAGTTAAGAGCATGACGTTAGTTTGCTTTTATTAGCAATAATTTACACAGCACTAAAAAAAATACTCCTACAGTCAGTAATGCTGCTATAATTAAAGCTGCAGGGAAAAAACAATAGCTCTGCATGCTAATATTATACAATTATTGAAAGACATATTTTAATAAATACAAAAAATGTAAATGTTTTCCTGAAGTGGTGTTAGAAATCTGTTGAACATGAGATTTTATAGAAGCTGTGGAAGCTGAATTAAAAGAGTAACTGATATTGATGTTTTGGAAACCGAATTAATGCTCCTCCTTCACTTTCTCTTAGGATGTTCAATACATAGGATACTAAAGTATTTATGTTTCTGTAATTTTAAAAAGTACTGAAGGTCCATAAATCATTTAAACAATCCTGTGTTTATGGGCAGTTTCTGTTTGGCCTGAACCTATGCACACACCTGACGAAAAGCTTACAATTATTTTGATTGATTACTTTTGTCTTTTGATTGCTGTCTTTAACCACTACTGAACATACCAGAAGATTATTTTTATATGCGTTCACTGGTGTCAAAGAATTTACTGTTCATTTTAGTATTAACTGCAGTGACTGACTGAGGTAATCCAAGGTGAGTTAATTCTAGTAACGCTAGAATTCATGTGTCAGGAAAAAAACTCTTGAACCAATCCTACCAATGCACATTCCCAGCAGTAGACTTAGCCTATTTAAATACAGGCTGCTACTAGGGAATTATTTGTTACTTTTTTATTTTCCTGTGAAGGACTTTTTAGCTGTTCTGAATGCGTAATATGTTTCTGGCTCTTCAATACATTACTCCAAATGCTGTGGGCATCCCTTGTTAACAGCATCTAATCAAAATACCAAAGAAAACGTTCTAAAACAAAAGAGTAAGATCTTCCTAAATCTTTCAGCCAACGTTCACAAACCACCATTAATAAGCAGGAAACAGCAGCATCAGAGTGATATAGGTAAACAGCAAACTGCAAAACACCTCTGTGTTTACAGGGGTGGGGAAGAACTCTCAAAACCCCAAACCCATATGAGGTCATCCCTGGCTAGGAAAAATGCCCCACTACCTGCAGGTTTGGTGAGGGCCTTTCCAGAGAGGCCAAACCTTGAAACGCAGCAATGGAAATGAGCGCTAGCGTTCCTGAAGAAATAAGCTTGTCCTCTGGGATGAGCCCTCTGCAGTGGTTGAAGATAGTATTTGCATCTGTTTGACAATACACCACCACACTTTACAAAATCATGGCTTCCAAAAATATACACTGAAAGAAACAGCTTACCAAATCTCTTCAATTATAGCAAATACTTGAAGTGTAAGGAACCTAAGATCCTGCTGTCCTCATCCCACCAGGGAAATCAGACTGGACTCAACTTTCTAGTAGCTCATGTAAGGCAAGCTCAGCTACTCTGGCTGGGCTGACAGCAGTGCAGATGTACCCAGGAAAAGTGTTGTGTATCAGTTACAACTTTAATCAAAATGGGAATGAAAAAAACCCAACCAAACTTCACCAGCAACACAGGCTGTTATTTGTATTATTATACACATTTTGTTATCAAGCTGTCAAATGCTTCAGCAGCAGCAGAGTATCCTGAAGCTTTCTACATAAATAGTTAAGGCAGAAACAGAAACACATTCACTGTTCCTGTTTGTTTTTAAAAGGCCCCACTTGTCCACTCCCACAATGGGAAGTTAAGATCAATAGTTGCTATTTTTAGTCATAAACATTTCTTTTGCCATCAAACAAATGAGGAAATAAAAACAGCAGCACTAATCTCAATTACCTTCAAAAGGGAAATCTGCAGCTACGTCAAATGCAAAAGACAAAACCTATAGGCAAAGAAAGCTTTCAAGGACCATTATAAACACGATAGTGTCCTTTTAATAACAAAATATGTTTCAAAAATTTCACACAGTTCAAACATCAAGATTTATGGTTGACCAAATGTATGATGACATTAAATTTTACTGATGTTTTCACAGCTGCAGACCACTTATAGGAAAAAAATGTTGTTAAAAATAAAGAAGCAGCAAGACTTGCTAAGACCAGGATTCAGATTTTCTAATATACCTTCTGCTGAAAGTCATTACAAGTCAGAACAATTATAAAAATATTCAATTTGAATCAAAAGGAATTGTCTCAAAATGTAAGAAATTATATTAAAAAAAATAGTGCCAGAATAGTGTTTCCTACACCTTACATATCGACCATGCCAAGCTACCTTCAGCCAAATCTAGAGACTATATAATGTAATTTATAAAAACACACAATTCCATGGGGTTTCCAATAAAAATAAATCATAAAGGGTAGACAGAAGTATCACAAAGCTACTGTGTGTGGAACAAACTTCAATATATAAGGAACAGAAAACATGAGGAAAAAAAAAAAATTGTTGGCTGAATTCCTCTAAAGATTCTTTTTATAAAAGCCACGAAGTAAAAACTACAAAAATTTCAGTGGTACATTTCAAACAGATGTACAATATATTTTTGACAGCCTGTCGTTTCCCATAGAGCACACCCTGTATCCTTTTACTGTGATCTGACTGCATTACCCCAGTGTTACGCTGCTCCAACTGCCAAAATATTTACGGAGAGCACTAACAGAGTGCACTGTGAAGGATGCATATATTTTTCATAAAGCATTTAGAATACTTAATAACACATTTCACATGGAAGAAGGTTTATTTATTTAAAGAAACCTAAATGTTAAGCTTTTGTACTGACAAAGATGCAACCATGACACTGGCTGAAGGCGCTTAATCACTCCCACAACAGTCACAGCAACTTCTCGGCCAGCGGAGACAACAAAGCAGCTCAACCAGAAGAAAATTATCTCGTAGTAGCTACAGCTAGAGAGAGAGGCTTGAGGGAGAAATTCAGAATTGATGCAACACCTCATACATTCTTGGGAGGAATAAATTTTATTCTTGTATCTCTTGATATGCAGCATGAGACGAGTCGCCTGTCAGAAACCACACCTCTGTCAACCAAGTCAAAAAAGGAAACGGGAAAAAAACAGGGAAGAGGCCGAAGACAAGCAAATAAAGCAAATATTAATGCAAACACTGTGGATTTGTAAAATCCTCCAGCACACTCCAGCTACCTAAAGCAATGAAAGGTGAGAAATACAACTGTGATATTGCTGGAAGGAAAGTGTAAGCTTGCTTCCACTCCCTCAGTGCTCTTTGAAAGGAAACAAAAAACCTTTCCCTCAACAATTCAAAATTAGGAGACTCCCACCACAAGTAAGCCAACTATGGTGGTTTGACCCAGGCTGGATGCCAGAAGCCAACCATGGCCTCTCTGTCAGCCCCCTCCTCAGCTGAACAGGGGAGAAGAAATGTAACAAAAGGGTTGTGGAGACAGATGAGGACAGGGAAAGGTCACTGACCAATTACTGTCATGACCAAAATAGTCTCAGCTTGGGCAGAAAAATAATTTATTACCAATGCAATCAGAGTAGAATAAAGAAAAATAAAAACTACATCTCAAAGCACCTTTCCCCCACCCCTCCTCTCTTCCCAGGCTCAACTTCACTCCCAATTTTCTCTACCTCCTCCCCCCAGGAGTACAGGGGAATGGGGCAGAGTGCTTGCAGTCAGTTCATCACGTGTTGTCTCTGACCCTGCTGCCTCCCCATGGGGAAGACTCCTCACACTCTAACCCTGCTCCAGCACGGGATCCCTCCCACGAGGGATAGTCTTCCATGAACGGCTCCAACATGGGTGTCTGCTCCACCATGACCTCCATGGGCCCCAGGGGCACAGCTGCTTCACCATGGACTGCAGAGGAATCTGCTCTGGCACATGGAGCACCTCCTGCCTCTCCTCTGCTGGCCTTGGTGTTTGCAGGACTGTCGCTCTCCCATATTCTCACCCCCCTCTTCCATCTGCTGTTGCATGGTTTCCTTCTTCCCCTTCCTAAATCTGTTATCCCAGTGATATTACCTCTGTCACTGGTGAGGCCAGCCTTGGCTGGCTGTGGGTCTGTCCTAGAGCTGGCTGGCATTGGCTCTAGTGGACATGGGAAAAGCTTCCAGCAGCTTCTCACAGAAATCACTCCTGTACTACCAAAGCCTCGCCACACAAACCCAACACACCAAGAAATAACCATACACTTCTAAAGGAGAGCCCATAACCGAGTGAAACCTGGTGAGGCGGTGGGAGGTCAGAGATGGACGAGGCGCTCAGCAGCAGCTGCTCGGGGTGAGGTGAGGTGAGGTGAGGGACAGACTCAGCTGGGCTGTGCCAGCCCAGGCCCTGCAGTCTGTGCTGAAGGAACTGGCTCACTGGGGCAGGCAGTGTCTCTCCATTAAACTGCCTGGGGGACAACAGTGACACAGGCGTATTTTTATATATATATATATA